>VXAY01000264.1:62632-200031 GCA_013399855.1 Oxyruncus cristatus | reverse complement strand
AAAGTTACCCTTTAAGCCCCCCAAAAAAAAAAAAAAAAAAAAAAAAAGCAGAGACTGTGAAGCTTCACAGAAAAAAAGGGGTTGTTTTGTGCTTGAACAATACTAGTACTTCAATTTTTCATCCTTCCTGTGTTCAGAAAAATTCGTCTGGATTTTTTCCTGGGGATGCATAAGGTATCTCTCATCTGCAGAGCAAGAAAGCACAAATAGACATCCTTCAACATCCCCTGGGAACAGCATTTATAGCAGTGTGGAAAGATGAATGGTACCATAAAAGCATATCCTTTTTATAATGTTTGGGAAACAACAGCACTATTGGCTTCAGCTTGATCAAGTGACCAGAAATCTCTAGCGTGGCTATAGACAGATGAAGACACTGATGCAAAACTAGCACTGGGGAACCAAATCAAATCTATAAAATGGACCCAAATCTATAAAGCTGTACTTACTGTGCAATGTCCTGGTTTTTTATTACGTGGAGACCTACTTGCTCAAAGGAATGTGCACTTCCCACGAGGGAGACAGTAATATTTCTTTTTTCGTAACAGTATCTGTGTATACAGAAATTAAGTGTCTAGAACTGCTTCAGTGTCACTAAATATCTGTAAATTTTTTTTCCTTTCCTTTTAGTTCTCTAATGCTTCCAGGTTATTCCTGAATGGTCATTACTTTACTTACAGAGCAAGCACACTTTGCATAACTGGAATAGCCAGGGGGCTTTAAAATAACAAGTTATTTAAAAATTCTCATCATTTTAATCAAATATATAGAAGAGAGCAACAACTAGAGAAATTAAAACAGAAAAAATGTTTACCCTTCCTGAAGAAGTGGGGCATATCACTGGATCTAACATTAAGAACAAACACATTCTTACTTGCAGTGTAAGCGCACTGTACTACGTCATACATAAAAGATCACTTTAAAGTGGCGTTTATAAGAGGTACAACTAGAACATTAGATTCATGAGAACAAGGTTGTACTGATTCTCTAATACCAGCCACTAGCACAATTTGTTGCTCGATGGTTTTGGGGAATAAAAGAAAGCACAATATTAAATCAGGCAATGACAATATGACCATCACAAAGCAGTTGAATGGCTGCAACTCTAAAGTAATAACATTTTGGTATTGGTATAGGATAAAAAAAGAAATATGAAATTAATTAATTAATTATCTTCCAGAAACAGTAATGTAAAAAGTAGTTTATGTGTTGTATTTTATAACATTAGTTTAAAATGGATTTTTGTAAGCATATGAGTTGCTACATGTAATACACACTGTGGGTATTTTAAAACTATTGTCTTGAATTATGCATGTCCTAAAGCTCTTGTTGAACACCTTTGTGTTATTCATGAAAAATGCTGTTCAACCAACCTTATTACAGAATTAATTTTTGCCTAAAATGCTGAGTACATGAAGGATACTTCAGCAGAATTCTACTCTAATTCCTGTTCCCTCTGAGGGTGGGTGACACATATTCCTTCCTTTTGGAGGTTACACTGGCTTGATGTTCAAACTGAAAATCAGGAAGAACATTTCTGCATACATTATTTCATCCATTAGGAAGTTTGTGTGTTCCTTGTCAGATCATATCTGCAGGATTAAAGCAGCAGTGATACCAAAACACTCAGTTTTGTTGTAGGTGTAGCAGTTCCCAGGAAAACATGAGAGCACAGGTTTCAGGATGGAACTGCATTTGGGTGTAAACCCAGGATTTATGGACTGATTGTCCTGCTCAGCTCCTGTGCTTGATTGTACCATGTACCTGCCAGCTTTAATTTTCCAGCATTTATTTTCCCATGTTGAAAGGACACAAAAGGAGAAAATTCTTCCTGTACTGGTGCAGTCTTCTACTCTTCATTGTACCATGGATTCTGGTGCAATGCCCGTTAAAATTACAGTGTAACAACTGTTGATGTGAGCTGGCTCTTTAGTAGCAAAATCATAGGTTTTACAGATGTTCTGTTGGATGTGAACTTCACAAACAGTTCTTACATTTCCACGTCTCGCACAGATTCTAAATATCCTTGCTGATGAGCACTGTCATCTTCCAAACAATCAGCTGATTCTGTACAACAGCAAGAATGATCACACTTCTATCTGTTCTTTCTTAAAATGCAAAATCCATTATGTACACTAATTAAAATGCTCTATAAATCCTGATGTATGCTGCAGTTCTTAGAATTCTGGGGTTTAGGAAGTATGGCCGTCTCTGGCATGGAAAATTAGGGCATTTGTTCAGAAGCAGGAAGGGACACAGTCTCTCGGTCCATTATATTATTTGCATGGATTATTTCCTTTTCAAAAAAACTGCTCCCCCTTCTTCTGCTACCCAGCAGACCTCCAAGTGCAGGTCTTAGCTTGTGTGCCTGGCTTCATGAATGCTGATGGTGCTTGCTGGCTTGGCTCAGAAATTTAAAATATTTCACAATATCAAAAATGTGGAAACAGTCACATTCAGTGAATAAAAAGTCTGACAGGAACTTGCTAACTGAGGAATTCCACAGAGGTATCAACTGTTAAAATAAAGGAGACATCCTTCACTTCCACAGGAAGCATTGTTTTGCATGTGAAATCTCTAGTTCTTACAAGAATGTACTTGTTAAATGCAGTCTTGCTCCAGTTTTGTAACTTTTTACTTGCAGTCTTTCAGTTTTTAACTTAGATCTTATCTGAAAATAATCCCCACTTCTTTATTTAATAGTTCAAACAGTGAGGTTGAAATTTATTGCATTAAAGCCAGCCAAATCAGCATGAACTCTCCCAAATGTACTGAATTTAGATACATGGGCGTGTGTGGAAATGGCTGAGGCAAAACCTTGGAGAGGTTTAGGGGCTACAGGAACTGCAGAGCCTCCTACAACACTTTAAATGGCACAGGGAGGCTGCCAAAGCCCCAGCTGCTGGAGAGGAGTGGAAATCAGTACCTTCCCAGGAGGCAGATATGTCCAAGACATACCACGGCCACAGCCAAGCTGTGGAGCAGCACAAAGGACAATTCCTGTGCTCAGGTGGATCATCAGAGGTCAGAGCACTCTCACTGCAGAAAGAGGAAAACACCTTTTTTTCTCTCCTTCAAATCTCAGCCAGATGCCCCTGTAATCAAACATTACAGATTTACCAGAACTTTGGGGGGAAATGGAGGGGAAAGGCTGCATTGTAGGAAGGAGAACAGAGGAGGTTCAGTGTGGAATTCCAGATTTTATGCTACAGTGGATTTTTATATAATAAGACACACAGAGGTCTGATTTGGCCAGGCAGACTAAGGAAATGATTTCTTGAATTCCTCCTCGGCACCTCAGGAGGCAGTGACTGATTCAGTTTGTTTAACACTGTGAGCTGCTCAGGCCTTTAAAGTGCTATTACTGATTTGGGAAGTATTGGCAATTGCAATAGTGATAAATAGTTCTCTGAAACTAGATGAGAGCAAAATACACAAAGCTGTTTAACTCTGTGACAAAATAAAAGTTTTTGCTTCTACAAAGCTTTCCTGTTATAAATGGACACAAATAACTAGAAAGGATTTATTCATAAGCTTCAGGTTACTCTCATTGTTTAGAAAGAATATTCTTAATTTTGCATCATCAACTTCTTTTAGACTGGGGAAGATTGTGAAGACCCCTGCCTACCTCCTGAATAAAATTCTAGGAACATGGAAGATGCTGAAGAAATGCTGAATTGTGCGATAGGCAAGTGATAATAGTTTGTTTTATGGCTACACAAAGTGATATTTCTCCATAATAAACTTAATGTAAATGAAAAGCAAACTTTTCAAAATTATCAATAGCAGAAACTTCTGATTTTTGAGGATTCAGATCTAGAGGGTAATATTTTGGCTAGAAAAAAAGTTGTTTCCGTTTCATTCCTAATCTCCCTTTCTGTGGAAAGGTATAATTTTGTTGGGGTTCCCTTGGGATAGTGCTATCTATAAACCTTCCAGGAAAAACTGGTAAGCCTGCTCAGGAAAGAAACCATAAGGGTTGGGAAAATGTAACATCCACATTTGGTTTTGTTTTGCAGTTTGTGTACATTTCCTCAAACACTAAAAGACATTACCATCTATATGGTTACATTTTCCAGCAAATGTTGCCACTAATTTGAACATGTGGCTTTGTATTACCATTTCAACAGTGCTCAAAAATACACAGCCTTTCCTGAAACACAAATAAGGCAATGCCTAACTATCAAAAATGTCCTTTACTTGGCTATTTACTTGTGTGTAATATATAAAAGCATATATTGAAAAAAGTGGAATTGCTTACCTCAAAAATATAATCCTTTCCATCCTTTCCATGTACAGCTTTCACAGCACAGATGTCCAAACCACCAAATATTTCAGAACAGGTGTCAACCCAAAGCTTGTACCTGTTTCATAAAAATAATTTTTCTGTGAGTATCTCATCAGGCTCTTGATTTCCTACAGGCTTACCTAGTAATGTGTTCTACATAACATTTGCCCTATATGAATTTTCCCTGTATTGTCAGTTGTATTTCTCACAATAGTAGCTTAGAGGTACTGGCCTTATTACTCTGCTTTTCCCAGCAGACTCCAGCAAAGCTGTGGTTCTGTATCCTGACCTAGTGTTATGCTGGATTCTGTCCCAGTTTAGATTGATCCAAATTTGTGCTCTCAGCTGTGAGATAAGCTGTGCTGAAACACAAACACATTGAGCTCTATCGCACCCTGCACTGCCAAAGCCCTCATGCCAGTACCCCCAGCTGGTTGTGGCTGGGCTGCCACAGAAATTCTCCACAGCAGGAGGATTTATCATCTGACCAGTTTCTGTGGCTTCAGAGATGCCAAAGGTTTTGAGAAAGTAGGCTTGTTTTTTTCTGGGAAATTCAAAGTTGTGCCCAGGTTTAAGCGTGATGGTCCTCCTGCCTATTGTGCTTGGTAGTGTGCTTAGTTATGGATGGGTTTTACTCTTGTATCAGGAAAGTGAACGAGTCTCCATCCTAAATCATAGATCCCACTGTGCTCCAAAGAGGCAATGATGGCTTTTTACCTACAGAACTGAACATGGCAAAAGAGAAATCAAGCCAGAAAACCCTTAAGATGATGCAAGAGAACTAGATGTATGACTTCAAATAAGTTATGTAGCATGCAGACAAGGATAATTCTCTTCATGTAGAGTTACAGGCAACTACAACAAAATTCAGCTAGAATTTAAAGAATGCAAAGGAATTCTACAGCTCCTAAAAAAGGCTAGTGTTCCATACAGTACTGAATATAAAAACTCCTCTGTTCCTTTTGCAACATCATGGTAAGAAATATGGCCTGAGGAATGGAGATTTGTCCCATTCTACATGCAGGAACATGATCTATTTTTCTTTCTTTCTCTATGAATAGAGAGATTATCAGATCAACAAGGGGGTGAAATGGGAATTAGTAGTAAAAGAGTGAGGCAATTTCTGTGATCAAGTACAGAGCTGCAGGTGACACCAGCACAGAATTGTTCTGGGAGCTGTCTGGGGTGATATAAACTGTGAGTGTTCGTTCAATGGCAAGGGAACACAGAACAACACTGGGAACGTTCATTAACTAACAGCAGAGCTGGGTGTGGGATCAGTCAGTGATGAAATGATCCTGAAAGGTTATGCAGGCAGATATCACAGTGACACCAACTGAAGGACACGATTTGCTTAAAAACAAAACCAACAAAAAGAAGCCATTTATCATGAACTTTCACTGACTTGAGTCTAAACCAGAGGTGTTTCCCCTTACAAACCCCCTCCTGCTCCAGCCCTTGAGCCATGATCATAGCTTTGCCACCTCAGGATTTTCCATCGCAAAAAACTGCTGTAATAAACAGCATTTTACTGCAGGATCAAAGGAAACTCACTGCTGGGCTGAGTGTCTTATTCATGTACAAGTATCTTCAGTAACAGCATCTTTCCCAACTTATTAGGTCACATTCTTTATATTTTCTTATATCAAACCTGTTCCAGTGGAAAAGTTTTTCTTTCCAGCGGAATGCAAAGACATGGATACAACTGTTTGAAGAGATCCTGATGATAATATCTAAGACATGAAAACAATTTTCTTCCTGGGAGAAACATGTTTTTTGTCTAATATAAGAGGTTTCTTTGGATGCCTGACGATTTCAACATCTGTAGATGCACTGACTGACTGGACAGTTTGCATGCACTTGCTTACAAATAACTTTTCTTTTGCTACTAAACACTGTGTATCTTAGAAAGTTATAAGGACAGCAAAACTTGTCTTTAACAGTAAATATCTGGACTTAATGTGAAAACAAAAATGAAGACATTTTCCTTAAAATACCAAAACAGGAATCAGATTTATGGAAGTATTTTTAATAGTCTATCTTCTGCCAACACACACAGAGCTGGAAAAACACAGTTACGTTTGGAAAGGGAGGTTCTGGATAGAGTAGCCTGTAGTATTTTAAACCCAGCGTTTTCACAGTAGGTCTGACAAAAAGTCACAGTACTTATTTTCCCAGAGCCAGTAACAGTGTGCAGCAGCCTTGGATAATAAAGGTAATGCAGGATTGCTGCAGGTGTCTGACAGAAAATATCAGCTGTGCCAGGTGAGCCCTGTCAGCACAGCTCTCTGTTCTTCTGGAACTACCCGGGGAGCAGAGCCCCTGAAACAGGGGGGCAGTGAGAGAGTGTAAACTGAAATGTGCTGCTCCTCCACCTCCTCTTTGCCCCTTGCTGGGCCACAATCTTCCTTTTCCAATTTCTAGACTCAGATTTGTATTCAGTCAACAATGTCAATCAGGCAGTGCTTTCAAAGCTCTTCTTCCTCATTCATGGCATGTATCATAAATGAAATGCATCAGATCTGATTGCTCTTGCTGTCCTGAAACTGTTTCAACTCTTCAGAAAACTTTATTTTTCCTTTCTCTCCCTTGCTGTGCAGTGTGCACTCAGTGGGTAATCACACGTGCCCCTTCTTCTTATGAGAAAACATCCATCTTTTCTATGCTTTTGCCTTCATTAGCTTAAAAGTTTTGGTTTGCTGGACTTTGTTTTAATGTGAAAATACCTATTTATTACATAAATATACTATATATATATAAACTCACAAAACTTACAAAAAATATAAATTATAATAATATAAATATATATTATATTTATTAATTATATTATAATTATATAATTATAATATAAAATTATAAAAATCAGAATTACATATTTAATAGATTAAATATTATTAAATAAATATGTTCTTATTAAATCAGGAAATACCTATTTATAATCTCTAATTATCTTACATTCAAAAATGGAAGCAGAAGCAAAGCACATGGAGTATTTCCAGCAAGTGCAGGGCAAGGGGAGCATTTCCCACTCCTACTGATACTGTTCATTTTCCTCAGGGCAGAACTGCAATGCCTGTGTTTTCACGGAAGAACAGCCCATGACTGTAATCACACACACACACCAGAGCACAGTCTTGCTTTTCCTTCTCAGTGAAAACATAACCTCACTTGCTAGAGGAAGGTGGGTGGGGAATGAGAAAGAGAAAATCCTTTGGCTCCAGCCCATCCCCAGAGCGGAGATCAGCGAGGACACAGTCTAGACAGGGCTTGGACAGCAGGGAGCTGGAATTCCCACCTCACTTGTTTTCACCTTTCCAGGACAGGCCATGGTTCAGTTCCTGTGTCTCCCCCAGCTCATAAGAGGGACCAAAGGGTAGGTTCCAGACTTAAAAAAAATAACAAACAAACCCCCCAAACACCAGAAAAGGATTACTGTTGAACTGTAACACCTTCTAAATTACACTTTTATTGTACGAACTTTTTTTTTAAACTAAAACTAGTAGCAGCCTTTGGAGAAGCTGAACAGAAGAAAATTCATAGTCATCCAAAAGCTTCTCAGATTTATTCTGCAGGGAGAAGAGGTTTAGGTGTTGTGGAGGAACCTGGAGCAAATGAGGAGTATGTACAGAGCTGGAACAATGGCATGAGGGAAATAAGCTCCAGTGTATCTCATCAGCAGGGTGAAAAGCCTCATAGTGAAGCTCAGTGGAATTTATAAAAGAAAAAATTAGCAATTCAGGATTGAAAGTAGAAAAGAGAAATGTGATTTAAATAGGCAAAGTGAAGACTGTATTGCTTGGTTATAATGGAGGTAGAAAGAGAAAAGTTTAAAACAATGTGCATGGGGTAAGACTGAAAGGTAAAAGACACAAAGGAACTAGAAGAAATGAATGACAGGTTGAATATAAAATTTCTGAAAGTAATTCCAGTAGTTTTTGAGGTGCAGATATAGATGTAGGAACTTAGGGGTGCACACAGGCACCTAAGGCTGGTGCGTGTGGTGAGTGAACTGTGAGAGGAGCCATACGGAACTCTTGGCTCATGTTCTTTCATCTAATTGGAAGATCTTTTTTCCCCAAAACGAACACAAGACATGCACTTACTGTGAATTGCTTATCAACACTGTGATTTTTTAAAAATTGGTTCAAAATAAAATTCCATTAATTTTTTTTTATTACCTTTTACATGAGACTTGACTTACTTATCTGACATAGCAATTTGTTCCAACATTGCAGAGCCCGTGTTTGTCTTCCAGTTTCCAGATATGGAAGTTCTCCTGAAAGGGGGAAAATATTACAAAGAGAACCAGTGGTTTCATACTTTCATTCTCCATTAAATTACTCTGCTTTTCACATGAACACAGTAGCAGAATTTATACCTTTTTCATACCTGGCAGGTTGTAACAGAGCATCTAAACCATGAGGAATTCTAAGAGACATTGCCATTGTCAGTAATACTTCATTGGAGGCATGTTACAAAGTATGGCAGTACTGTGTAATTTCTGCTCCCCATTTATTCATATAAGACTTTTTAAAAAACCCCACCCTACTATGATTGACAGTGTTAGCAAAGAGCTGGTATCGGTTGTAAAGGAACTGAATGGCCTGGAACTGCAAATGTAAATGTCAGGGAGCTTCAGCTTCTCGTTTCAAACCCATACCACTGCAGAGTTAGGTCCCAATACTTAAAAAGCAAGGTATCTATAGGGTTTCTAACATTTCTAAAGTGATTTCAGAGCTGTTTTGGAGCTGGATTTTGGGTTGTCCTCCAGTTTTCACTCTTTGCTATCTACTAATATAATCTAAATAGTCTATGGCAGGACCTGAGTACACCACCTCCTGTTTAATAAAAAAAAAAAAAATCCATGTAAAGTTTTTTTTTCTCCTCAGACCTTGGGATTGCTACCAGGGCTGAGAAGATTACTGCTTTCTGAAACCTAAATGTCGTACTGGGAAAAGGCTAAGGATACAAGTTATGAAGTGTTTCCAATCAGTAAAATCATAGGGACATCTGTAATGTATTAAAAGTATATTAGGCAGCAGCTATAGTTTTCTCTCCATTTTTCCATTAACTAAATTATGAGGGTCAGTAGCAATTGCAGGGGAATATTAACTTTTCTTTAGGAGTCTCATTTGAATTTTAAACCACATGATGCCATGTTCTTTGGGGATGTGAGAGAAACTAGTGAGAAGGGAACATGCATGTAATAAGGCCAGTAATAAGGCTGTGTTGTGATTTCTGCTTCATTTTTTAAAGTGATATTTATATAAATGTGTCTCCTTGCAAATTAATAATTTTAGGTTCATTACTACTCTATACACACATTCTGCATCAGAGAGATAACACTTCTCACAAATCACAATCCAACTCTATTGCAGACTTCTCACAGGCATCATTAGCATGGACTATTTTAGGTGGCTTTTAGGAAGCAAGGTGTGATCAAATCAGGAAAAAACATCCTGAGGACTTTTAGCAAGTATTTAGTTCAAGATCCTCAGCTGCAGTGATGTAACCGCAGCCCTACAGACCAGAGAAGCAAAGCTGGCTGGCTTTAAGCCCTGCTTTCACTCCACAACGCGAAAGGCTCCCTGTTGAACTTGAAGAAATCTCACCATTGATGCTTGGCGGGCTCTAAGGATGCTGTAGGGACCAGATGAGGAAGGCTATGGACATAGACCTAACTGGAGGAATCTCAGCAGCTTGTGGGCTTGACACAGAAGCCCTTCGGGACCAGAGCGGTTCCATCAGACCATGGTTAACTGAGACAAAACTATCTAACCAGACCATCTGGCACTCTGAACGGTAGGTATGATTTCTGTAATTAACATATGAATTCCTCTACTGAAATAGGAAGGTTTCCCAGCCTTCTTCACTTTTGATAATTGCTAAGAGTCTTTCACATCTTTATTTCCTCCTCTGTTACTAAACACTGAAAAATAAATAAAACAACTCCTACACTTTTGAGTGCTTTACACTTAGGCTTAACATGTTTACACTGGATTTGGTCTTTGCAAGAAGGAAGAACTGTTTTAAAATTGCTAAACAATTCATAGTAACTTGAGCTTTCCCTTTTCCAACACCTTCCTGCTTTATTTAGTAGCATTTACAGTACCCAATCCAAACTGATGGGACAGGGACTGGTCATTAGAAAAATATGTAGAAATGTCTGCCTACTATTCTTGTGTAGGCAGCCTGCTCTGTGGTGTGATCCTCTAGCACTATTTCTTTGGCCGATGTGCTTTACTTCTGGTTTACTGACCTTTTGATCAAAGTACTTTAAGCTCCGGGTTCAGAGCACTGCTTTTGGAGGGGGGATTTAGATACAGGGTGTTTGTATTTCTGGTTTTGTACGTTGTGTGTGACCCTTTTAAACTCCATTTCCTTGAAGTCAGCTGAATTTTGTCTGGGTACCCAGGGCACTTAAGTATGTGTCACAAAGGGTCCAAGGAGCTGTGGTATTTACAGGGATCCAATGCTTCATTTTGGCCATAATCTCCACTGACAGACAATAAGCACTAGTGTTCGGTGAGTCATGGATCCACTAAACCACAATTTCCCACAGAATTATAAAACTGAAGCTCTTAATAACTCTCTTTAAAGTACAAAAACAAATGTTCAGCTCGTATTTTTTTGTGGTGACCCTCTAAGTGCTCTGTTCCTGTGTCACAGAACAAAATGAGAACCAGCTGTAAAACAATATTCTACTGACATCATGGATATGTATGCACGTGAATCATTTTTCAAACATTTGGTAAATCTTCTCCTTTCCATGATGCTTTGTAACAATGGATCAGTATTTCATTTTGTGTGTGATTAAGCTGTATGAAAGAATCTAGAGAAAAAATGATCACTAGGCTTTTAGCATTTGGATGAACCCATAGTTTCTGAGTAGAAACTTAAAAATAAATAAAAGGTAGGAGGAACAGGCTGTCATTTCAACTTATTTTTGCTGTCCCTTAGGTCAACTGCTTCTTCTGTGAAAAAGAAACATTTATGTTTCAAAATGATAAATTTACCACAGCTGACTCTTCCAAAATTATTCTAGACACTGAACAGCATTTAAATTTCAAGTCAAAGAAGCAAAAAGAAGGGCTCTCTCCTACAAAATGTTGTGGTCCAGTTTCTACCATAAGGGATGAGCAATCGTTACTAATATTGCATCTGGCTGCTGGTATGTGGTGATGCATCAGAGCCATTAAGAGCTGGGCCTTATTCCTAAGACTGTGCCCTTGGGAGCTGTAAGAGTGGGAAAAAGCAGCTTAATTTATTACAAAAAAGAGAGGAGGGGAGAGATGGGCAGCATAACACAAGGAATCTACCTGTCAAAACAACAAGAGAGAAAATACCATCCAGTCTTGCAGAGGCAGAAATAGTTGCATGAAAAGGTCTGTGCTGGAGAAGGAAGGTTGGCTGGGACTGGCAGTAGGGTGAGGGCAAGGCTGGTGAATGGTACTGAGGAGAATCCAAGGGGTGAGGGAGAGACTAGAGCAACTAAACAGGTTAGGAATAAGAGGTAAGGACTAAAGAGACAGGAAAGCCTGGGCAAGCAATGGGACTGGATCAAGATATGGCCTGGACAGATGAGAGAGGTGACCCTGGGGTGCAGGAGCACTGTGCTATTAGGAAAAGTAGGATGGGTATCCTCAGAGAGGGGGTAAAGCCAGAAAAGGTCAACAGTCTGGAGTACCAATGTTAAGACAAACAAGCAGAATTAGAATTAACTTTCCTGGAGAAGCTGGGGATTAAATGCTGTATCATTCAGAAGCATTTTTTAAGATTCTTGTTGCCTTTAGGGAGAGGTGGGGAAGGCCCAACACACCTGAATTTTGTAGGGAGCATAAGTCACAGTTCTGTATCACTGAAAACACTGAAAATCACCAGCAAAGGATTTCAGAAACCTTTCAATCCTCACGAGCTTTTTGGGTGTTCTGCCTTGGTCACTGTGCCCAATTCTGATTTCCAACATGCTGTTTCTGCATAATTTAGATAACTCTGGGTTCAAAACAAATCAGAAGGAGTTCAAAACAAATCAGTCCACATTCTTGGGTGGGTCTGAGCTATGGGAACAGTATTTCCACCCAGGTCTGTGTTGTGCTTTCTTGAGGCCCCTCAGATGTAGTGAATGGCAGATGAACTACTGAGCTGTTCTGGAAAGGCCTAATCTTTGCTGTTCTCTCTCAAGTGTCTTGTCAGTCACAGGCCAGGACAGACCAGCAGTTACTCAGTTTTGATTCTCTGACAGTCTTAGTGGAGAAGTCAAGAGCATGTGGCCTTCTGACAGCAACCTAAGGAGACGTATTTTTACACATTGGGCAAAAGGTTCTACTTTCTCATACAACTTGTTGGCTGTTCCTAAGTTACTTGTAATTTAATGTCAACCCATTTAAATTATAAAACATTGAAATTATAAAACGTTTTACACATTTGCATTAACCAAGCTCCAACTTTTCCTGCTCTTAGTATTTGTGCTTTGCTTGGAGTTCAAATGTTTCTACTGATAAAGAACTTGACTGATAAAGAACCTTACAAATGTCGACATACAACAAATCTCTGATCCTTCCAATGTTCACAAGTTCCTCGAGAAATATATCTGTGTGTGTAGATGGGTGTGCATATGTAAACGTGTATGTATATTTTCATCTGTATTCTGATACATTCTTCCTGCCTCAGAATTATAAGCATGAGGCAACTAAGACATGAGATGATCTAACTTTGTCTTAAAACCAGGAACCAAATCAGTGTACGTCAGATTACATTGCTTCTTGACAATTAAAAATTGATAAGTAAAAATATGTATAAACACAGTTAGCATAGCTCAACTGCTACACGATAACCTGTTAGGCTGCTCCAGCGTAATGTTGTCTGTGAAACTGGACCATCCTCTCATATAGTCATGGCCTTTAAACAAACACCTGCATTCTAAAATTTCACCCATCTATGTGAAGGTCCTGCAAGATTGGAATAGTTTTTACATGTGTTATGTTCAAAAGAGAGGGCTTTGTTCCATGAAAGTGTGACAATTCAGATTTGTGTGAATGAATGACATCAAACTATCCTTAGAGGGAGAAGAAAATTTGATCCTAAGTTGATGAAAAGATACAAAGGAAGCTTATTTAACAAGTTCCCTACAAAAACAAGTCCCCTTCCAACTGTTTCTTTCTTCAAATGAAAATAATAGGCCCAGGTTAACAGAAAAACGACTGGCAGGCTCACCGGTTGTCTTATTCTCCTCCTCTCAATCACAATCAACTTAAAAAATAGTCTTGATAAATCTAGAAATTCTGAAATACTCTTCCCAGAGGCATGGAGTCACCCCATCAGCTCAGAGATTCATCCAACATCATCTTATTGGTGCGTATCAATTTTGAAACAAAGGATGAGAGAATATAAGGTTTTGGCTCACATGTATGCTTTGTAGTTACTGCCTATCTTTTGGATCCTGATGTCATATTTGGAGTCTATGAAGGGCTCAGTGGTGGCGTAGGTCTGAGTAAGTGCTACCACGCTGGCTATGTCCTGAAAATCGTAGTGGTTGTCTACCTTGATCTGCAGTCATCATGTCACCAGACAACAGCATAAACAAAAGAAAAAAGAGTAATTAGGAATAAAATGTAAAATTTCAGTTGCAAATGGCATTCATGAGAAGCATGAGTTTATTAAAAAAAGTATGGGATATTTTATCTGATTTCTAGATTCTATAACCTTTTTGCATTAAAGGATCTATTTTTCTAGGCAAAATATTACCTGTTCATCTATAGAAAGAAAATTGTAGATAGTGGAATTTCATTTTTCTTTAATTTTTTTTTTTAAGTGGTGGTTGTCAATTATACATCTGCAGGCATTAGGATTTTTTAAGGTGTGACAAGTAACTCTAATTTATAGGGAGTTCTTGCTGCTTCTGTAAACTGCTCGTGTAACTAAATGTATCTGAAGCCCACCATGTACTGTCACCTCCTCACATCAGCTTCTCCCACGAAGGAGGAGCTGAAGGGTCACGATATCCTGATGAGTGCACATCCACAGGAAGCATAGAGGGTTGGCTCAAATCAGCAGAATCATTATTCTCATTTTTCTCACTTCTCTGCAAGGATTTGGGCTTTGTAGGAGTACAATTGCCTAGTTGTGGAACCCTGTGCTAAGGTGGTTCTAAATGGTGCTAAGCCATCAACTTCAACATCTTGAAATAAGGAAGTGGAAAAATGGGGAATATTGATCTAGAGGGAAAGGGAGGAGACTTCAGTGGACAGAGGGAGTCCAGAGACATCACTTCTGTACAAGGGAGGGCATATCTCTGGGGCTAACTCCAAGCTGGCTGAAACGGGGAGTAAAAGCGGCTCAGAAGAGAAACCTTAGGGCTCGTAGAAAATGGGAGAGGGAAAATGAATCTCCACCATACTGCTCCAAAGGACACGTCAGAATGGTGAGGAAAGGAGGCAGGGATTAGTATTTCTCATGGTATCTAATATTAGGAGAGTCTGTAACTCTTTGCAAGTCCAGTGTCTTGTTTGCTTTTACTGTCACCTGGTACTTAAAGGGAACCCGAGGGCTCTCAGGGAAGTGGAACCTGCATGTCAAACAGCATTTAGAAGTCCAAAGTCTAACTATTAACTCCCAGCTCTCAGATGGAGAAAGATACAGAGGAATTTGCCATTTGAGAGCCACAAAACTAGACACAAAGCCTGCTTTCAACTTGATTTTCTGAAAACTGACTGGCCTGTACAAGTGTAATTGGGACCACTAGAAGCACTCCTGCTGGCAGTGCCCTCAGGGAGGCCTGGGCTATGAGGAGAACCTTCCTTTCCACTCTGACTAAGCAGTTAACAACAAAAGGCTGGCATTTAATCTCTAAGGGTTTAAAAAAAAAAACCCTAGCTTTATTTCTAGATATTTGATATGCTGAACATTTCTGGCCATTATTTTTCTTTTTCTATAAATGAGAGGTGAATATTGAAATACGGCATAAACATTCTAACACTTCACATATGCAATCCACAGAAACCGCACTTTAATTAGTGGTTAATTCTGCTCTCAAGTAAACTGGCTGCTGGAATTCCACTTACTAACTATGAAATATAGCAAAACACTGATAAACGAAAGAAGACAACACAGACTACAACTTGTAATTACATCAGTTTTCTATTTCTATTGCTAGTGGCAAATATTATATTCATAGAACTTTTGAAGATTCAAGATGATAAATGTAACTATTCTCTGATGATTTGTTTTAGAATCGAAAACACTTAGAGCATTCAAATGTTTTCAGTGAGTGAAGTTACTCTGAAATGACTAGAAATTGTCACCGATAGCAGTGAAATCAGGATTGAAATCATATTCCATTGACCCAGCACTGTGAGATAAGTGATACCAAAACAACTGTACTCACCACTGAAATGCAATTACTTTGGAGAAAGAAAGCAGCAGTTATATAGTGGTATGAAACAATCACAGAGAATACATTAATAAAAGTTCAGTATCAAGCTGAAACTAATAAAGAACCAAGGCAAAACCTTCCCATATTCCCAGGTCCAAAAAGCTGGATTGTGCAACAGACCTTGACTCTTAAAAAAGAGTTTCAGTGCAATCAATCAAATTAATAAACAAGGTTTTGCTTCGAGAAAGCATCTCAGCATATTTCAAAGAGCGTCCTGTGCAGGGCAATGCATAAACTGCAAAAGCCTCAATGTGAAAATATGTGCACATTTCTATTTTCCTGAAGAGAGATGCTTTCTTGAACAGACAAGCAGAGATTTGCAAGGATAGGGATCTGAGGCAGAACCTGGACAGTTAAAAGGTAAAATATTCAGGAAAGGAATGAACATGCACAGTATTTTAGACAAACACCCTCCTGACATGCAGTAAGTAGCATCTGCACCTTTCCCATGCCTGAATGAGCATGTCCAATCTTCACAACAACAGGAAAGGTTGGCATTGTTAGCTGAGGGGGGAAACAAAACAGACAGGTTAGAGATAGCAACCAGGAGTTAAAGGATTAAGCAACATCATTTAGGGAAATTATTTAAGTATAATAATAATGAGGCCAAAGCTGCTCTTGCCATGTGGTTACTCGAACTGTTAATCATCTGTGTAATACTATGCTTTGATGACTTACTGTGTGTGTTTTCTGACATCTGTGTTATTCCCAATACAGCCAATTCGTGTATTTCTCTTTTCTATATGTCTTTCCTTTGACTTCACTTTTTAGTTGAATTTCTGCTGTTTCCCATTTTATGTTTTCCTGCTTGTGTTTTTTGACCCATAAACTCACACTCTTCAAGGTTATAATCATTAACAATGTCAAATTAACCACCTTCACGCTTTGATTTCCATTATTTAGCATGGCTATAGATACATTTTGTGACCACTTATGAAAGCAATGATGTTTAATTCACCACAAAACTTGCTTTAAAGGCAGATCCTACTTCTGATACAGAACATCCAAGTTTTCTAGAAAAGGTTCCAGCATAGAAAGCAAGGAATAATTCAGCTATTGGATAGGAAATCAAATATACAAAAGAATATGAAAACACTTTATTCAATGTAATGGCAGTGGTTCTGTCTCAGAAAGGTCTGAATGGCCAGTTTTACTTCCACCATTCATTTGAAGTTTTAGATCTTCCAGTCACGGGCACAGCTGGCACTTCTTTTTCTTCCACCTAAAATGCACGTATATTGAACACCTATCAACCAAGCCCAAACACAAAGACTTAGTAGAAGAGGATTATAACTAGAAATAAAAAACTGAACACCTTCAACAGCTAATAAAACTGGGAAGCAGTAGGATAGTGTTATGGGCTCCAAAACCTTCATGCACCACTTCAAGCCTTGGTCTTTAAATCCAAAATACATTTAATTGCTTTTTAAAGTTCTGTTTCAATCTAACCAATTTAAGTTAAGCATGAAAACAATTGGCTAGTTTCAGAATAGCCACAAGCATTTGCAAAAGCCTTATACAGTAAAGATCACCTATACAGCAATTTAAGAAGAAAGCTCTTGCTAAACTGTAGGAACATGAAGTCCTGCATGGTCAACATCTAGTCACTTGTGTATTGCTTTCAGATTTTAAAGCTAGGCAGGTTTTTTTTCAATTTTTGGGGGTAAGAGTGGGAACAAATCATTGCCTGACTCAAGATTCATAAGGACAGGACCACATTTCTATGATTGAACTACAAACCACTGAACTGGGGTTTGTAATGGAAATGCTCTAACTATAGCAATACAAATGGCACTCCTGTAATTAACAGGACCACATATCTTCCTATGATCCCAAGCTGTGGAACCCTCTGTGGGCCACAGGAACAAACACCAACTCAATTTTCTTTAGAAAAAGGAAAAGTAACTGTGCTTTCTACCTCACAAAATGCACTAACGTCATTTCCCTCTGGAGCCTGATCCCAAGATTCCATGTGTGACACCACATCCCAGCACAGCCTGAGGGAAGAGGTGGCAGCTGGGAAAAAGAGCTGAATGATGTGTTTCAAACTTCAGAGAGAAAAAACCCAGGTAGCATTGAAGGCAGACCAAATTAAGTTATCCCAGCACTTCTCTTGTTTTTATCTATCCCTGTGACAGGCCCATGAACCCAGGGCTGATGAAGCTGTAGTTCTATCTATCTATCTATTATCTATCTATCTATCTATCTATCTATCTATCTATCTATCTATCTATCTATCTAATCTATCTATCTATCTATCTATCTGATAAAAGTGTGATAGTGACAGTGAAAACTTACTGGTTCCATGATTTTCCCTTTAATTTACAGCATAATTACAAGATAAGGAAGCACCTTGAAAGAAGATCTATCAGTGGATCCACTTTCAACAGAGTGGATACTAAGAGGACTCGTGCATTTGCTTTGAAATGTATCAATGTGGGGGAAAGGCCATTTTACAAAAAAATTCTACAGTGGCAACGAAAAATTGAGGGAAAAAAACCCCAAAGACCAACAAGAAATTTGGTAAGTTCATAAATATGAAATATGGAAAGGTCCACACTGCATGAAACATTGCACATACATATAATATACATGAAATGTAGCAGAATTAAAAAAAAATAGGATAAATGGGACTTCTAAATTAAATAGCAATGTAATAAACCATCATTACTAATTAGAGAGAAAAAAGAATACTTGGCAAACAAGGACTAACATTTTCTGTAGATAGAAATGAATATGATAGGATTGGTAATAAATGTTGGTAGCAGCTGGAAAAACTTGTTCTGTAGGAACACATGTACAAGCAGTTGAGGTATATACTGGTATTTGCAAATGCAATGATAAATCAAAATAACATCACCGAGTATTCAAATGTTTTATTGGCTCAAAAATTGCAAAGATGGAGTCAGTCTACACACTTCCATTTATCTGTTTTTAACTTCTCATATTGTTGTTTTATGTAAATGTGATGTCTCATCTCAACATTGCCTTACGGTAAGTTGCATGGCTCTCTGCTATGATTAGAACTAAGTACTGCTGGTAGCAGTTACTACTCTGATCTGTGAACTTGAAGACACATTGCCAAGGAGAGCAAACAATAGATTATGTTGTGAAGATAAAAGGCAGTCATGAAAAATGTTTTGAGGAGGAATTCTTTTAAAATCTGGATAACAGAAGTCGATTCTTAAGTTTTAACCTCATAAATATTTAGCATGGAAGTGGCTTTACTGAACTGATCTGTTTCAATGGTTTCTGTCATATACTAATAGCGTGAATAAAAATTCATAGTTAATGACTGGACAAATCTAATGGTTGTTACACCTTCAAACTGGGGGTTTGCTCACAGGTGGCATGAGTTGCAATGAGTGTAGCAGCAACGTTTTAACACCACTTGGCAGGCCAGGCACTTCCCTAAGTGTTAGAATTCTAATGCTCTCATGGTTAACTGCACTGTGGAAGGGCTCAAGGACACAGGAGAATTAGGGAATAAATATCAGAAGGGATTAAATCTGTAATGGAAATACAACGGAATATATGGGTTTAAAATGTGACTGTAATATCCTGTCTGAAAAATCATCGTTTTTAATAACGTCTATCTTTTCTCTCTCCACATGACTACCTATCAGTATTTTTCATTCAGGAGCTCATTTGCCTGCCACTTAATTCTTTACTATCACTTTATTTTACATAACTACCATTTATTTTATCATTTTCAAGGCAGTCCAGTTGAAAATAAAGCTCTTCATGGTGTTGCATGAATGTCCCCGAAATTGATTCTGTGGTGGGCCTAATACGTTTTTTTGGATGAACACCTTTGAAGTTAATTGTAGTCATTGCAGGAGCAATTTTTCTAAAATGAATGGATTTGGGGTTTTGGCTGTGTCCTTGCAATGGGAATACAGTAGCTGGGAACTGACACCAAGAGGAGCTCCACTGGTAGAGCTTCTAAATACTCTGAGATCCAGACTCCACAATCTCCATGGGGAAACTGGAGGCCCATGTCCAAGACTCACCCTTTCAAACCGTCTCCAGCAGCAACTGCAATGTTCTGTAATTCTTTTAAATTGTGGAAAACAACACAGACAGCAGCCCCTCAACAGGTCTCACAGTTGTGGGTTAACCATTAATTTTTCACTGGATCTACTTGTATTCACTTGGTATTGTATTCACTTGGTAAGAGCAAAGACAGTACTGGAACTCAGGTTACTCATTATTTCTCCAATTTTCCATTTGCTCTTTTTTGTTTCCCATACAGGGAACCTACAAAGTAATTACAGCTGCAATTAAGCTATTTAGATTTACAGACAAGAAACTACCTGAAACAGGAGTTCTACTGATGGAATCACAGTAGATTTGATCCAATATTCTGAAGTTGCTGGATAAACCTGAATGAAGGCAAGTGTGCTTTCCCAGCCAAGTATTCTGACACAGATCACAGAAGCATGTTTCTCATGTCATTAGGTCTCTCGGAATCAGATCATGTCATCTGTGGGGTTACCTACCCTGAGACCACAAAGCTTTTTGAAACTGCTGGGGCTGGGAGCAGTAAGTGGTCAAATCATTCTAATTAAGGCATGAAATGCTTTGGATTTTCACTCCTCTGTAGATGTTATCACATCAAATGTTCCTTTTCCATGTTGCAAAGAAAAGTTTTCAAATTGGATTCAATCACAAATTAGGTTCAAAGATTCATTAGTTACTGGTCAGAACCTATTTTAAATGCCTGAAATCTGCAAAATAACATTGTACTACTTTTTTGAAATGTTTTCAATATGTTGCATATGTTTTTTTGCAGGAGATTTACATAGGGCCTACCTTCTGTTCTGCTCCCATTAATAAGTACACAGAATGAACAGGGACATACAGCAAAATCAATCAGTTTCAGAAAACACTGCAATTACTGGTCTTCGTTGAACTGTTTTAATTTGGCACATTTGTCTTACATTCTGGCAGAAGCAAAGACACTGATCACGTTATATAGGTGCTTAAAAGAGCAAGCAAGTAGGTTGAGAACTGCTGTTGTCACATCAGATAACCAATGAAATCATGGCTCCCACAGTACTGCATGAACACAAAAAGGCTTGAAAGCTCCTGACCCCTGCTCTGGAGATGCACAGTAGTAAATTGGCAAACTGGCTGCATTCAGAACATATTGCAGGATCAAACCTAAGCACACCCTGCCAGCCAAAAATTAAGAAAAAATAGTTAAAGATAAAATATAGAGTTTCCCTTCTCCTCATCTGTCACAAACCAGCAGAGGATTATTTTTCTCATTGAGAAAAGGACTCCTTCTGGAAGACTTAATTTGTTATCTAAGCATAGAGTGTTTGTCAAAGAATTCATTAACATTATTCAAACCAACATTTATGTCCACTGGCCTAGAGTATATGACAGGTCAACAGCTACGCAGCCTCTTGGTGTTGAGATCCCCAGTTTGGAACTGCCAGGTAGAAAAAAAAACAACTAACCACCAAACAAGACAAACAAACGAGCAAAACAAAAACTGCTCTGCGAGAAGGAAAGTATTGAAAAAGATGCTACAATTCTGACATCTGAGCAGTTAAATTAACAAAATTATAAAGCTCATGAATTAATGTTATGGCCAGGAAGAAGTGCCCTGTTTTCACATTCTGCTGCTACTAGTATTTTCAGTGATCTTTAATGAAAAATCAGAAGTAAAACAAGTACTGTGCCACAGTACATCTTACTAAGAAACACCTAATGCTTCTCTCCTTCCTGAATCCATTTCCTTTGAACTGAAATTCGGGTCCTGTGCATGCAGTTCCAGCGTAGCAGCATCAGCAGCAGGGAAAAAACTGTTACTTGAACACATCAAGGGGAGCCATGCCCTTCCAGTGAACCTGACAAAATAAACTTCATTCGTGGCTTACAGAGGAACTCACTCTGTAAGATGAGGCAGTTGGCAGCAGTGTTGCTTTGGTGAATGTAGGTTGACTCTGCAGGAGCTGTGCAGCAATCAGAGATTTGACATCTCTCCTTACAAACATACCTCTGCCTCCTCAGTTTATTCTTTTCTAAGCTCGAGCCAAACTCAAGCTCTTGGCCAGAAATCCTATTTAATGGTTCCTCCCAGCCCCCCACGGAATGGAGTCTGTTAGTAGCAGGATGTGATAGTTTTTCCACAATAATTTCTGAAGGAATTATCTGATTCCAGCTCAGCTTTGAAATCCCAGAATTGTGTACACCTGGTCCTGTAAGGTTCTATAACTACAACCACAATCCCATTCATACATGCCTGGGAATCCTGTTGGATATTGGCACTGTAGGACATTTTCATAGATGGTAACACTGCCTAGAGATCTCTACATAAAAATACCATGAATACTCACTAAAAGCACATCCTTTTTAATTTTATCTAGCTATGAAGCCCAGACACTCAACTAGGCTCAATTTGGAAAATGAAAAGCCATTTGCAAAATGCTGACAACTATAGACATTTCACATCTTTAATTTCTGGACACATCCTCTAGAGAGTATAAATTTCATGTAAGTTAGCTGATAACAATAAAGCTGGCTTATAGTTACAGGCACTTCTACATTAGTATGAAAATCAAGAAAGCCAGTTAATTTATAATTCTCTTACTGATGTCACAACAGCAAGGATAATTATTATCATGGCTTCTTAACAGTTCATCTGCATCAACCTTTTAAAATTGAATATTCTTTGTACAGTGAGATTAAAAAGACAAGTATCCCTTTGTTGTATCAATCTTTAGCATCTGCCCACCTAAAGATTTTGTAAATGTGCTTAACATGCCTTTTACTGTTGAAGGGAATATTCTAGTTTGATGAAACTTCTTCCACAATACCTCCAGGCACTATTATTGTCTTGGATAATATGTAGTGCAGGTAATTCAGTTATCCAGTAGATGGCTATAGAGTTAACCAGCACAGTCTCCATCTGTATTATTGTTTTGCATTTTCTAATGGAAATACCTCTCCTTTCCTATTGCAGAAATTTCCTGGACTTTATAGGTCTGGTTAGTAGAGTGTCATCCTGCAATTTCTTCACTGTAAGGCTATTAATTTAAAAGAAAACCTTAAAATTTAAGCTTCATACACTATGGCACCCAAAGGTTTTTAAGTTCTATTGCAATTTAAGTATTTTTGAACAATGCTCAGAGTTCAATACAGGCTGGCTTGTTTCCAAGAGATATAATTTGAATTCTTCTAAATTTACTTTGAATTCTTCTAACTAAGATATAGTGTAAAATATAATCAAAGCTGTCTATAAAAATAGAACTAGGCGAAGATCATCAGCTAAAAAAAAAAGCTAAAACCCCCTCTGCTAGCAACAATACAGAGAACACATTTTTTTTAAGGTTGTATTCATCCTGCTTTAATGTCCTCATGGTTGAGCAGACTAGAAAAGCCACAAGAAAAAAAAGAGGGGGCGGAAAAGTAGCGACAAAAAACCTCAGGTGTTGCATAAACATGACTTACCTCAAGTTCAGTGTTTAAATATTTATCTTTCCAATAATCCCCAAGCAAAGTTCATTTAACCACTCTAGTTCCATGTAATTTATTTGTGGAATATGCATCAACCTAAATCTAATTTTGCTCTGCTTACTTTGGAGAAAGGAAATTAAAAGTGAAATAACGAAGGTGGCCTTTTATCCAATTTTTCTTTCCCAGAAACAGGCAGGAAGAGTCCTAAATAAATAAACAAGCAGCAGATGTACTTTCTCTGGTCTGTTTGGTTTTCAGAAAACACAATTTCCAGATAAAGTGGGGGCTCAGCCAGGCAGGAGCTCCTGTCACCGCTGGGACAGCCCAGCACAGGCCTCTCTGCATCAAGGAGAGCAGGAACCTCATCCTCAACCAGCTGCTGTTCCCAACAAACACAGAGTTTGGAAATGTTGAGCCAGATTTTCCGTTGCCTTGTACCTGCCAAAAGTAGGTGTAAAATTCTATGTCTCTGGAGTAAGGTTTTATACCCCCAAGAATCTGATGTGTTTTGTATTTTTTTTTTAGATACAGGTGCATAAAAGAAATGTAAAAGCTGAAGCAGATAAAAAGAGTAGAACTTTAATTTATTAGTGTGCTAGGTACCCAGGGAGAGGCAAATACACCTTAACTGTGAGTCCTTTACCCAAAACAGAGTGTTGGTTTATAAACTAAATGCAATACAGAGGAGAATTGCTGGGCCACCTCAATTCCCACTGATATTAATGGGAGCTGGTGCAGCACGGGGTGTTCTGAGAACCCCGTGCCTTCAACTGCCATCTACATCAACTCCAGAGCCTGGATCTGCAGAAATCAGTTCCCTGAAATCATTGCAAGGCTGGAGATGATCTCAGTGTATGAAATGACACCACACTGTCATCAGGAAATCAACCTACAACGCCTTTGTCCCCACAACTGGTTTTTCAACTGAAAAATCACAGGTATCAAAATCAACAGAAAGTGATCTTGATGGCAGAAAAGTCTTCTATTTTCAATAGCTGCTCAGTATGAAATCAGAAATTGTCACTAAGAAGGAAAACATAAAGTGTACTGGCAGTGAGAGCAGTTCCCACAGATCTCCAGCAGAAATCCTGGAGACAAAAACTTTGCAGAAACAAATTATATTTTGATTCTGGCATATCAGTGTTTCATTCAATCCCTATCATTCAACCAACTACTTAGCGAACTGCTGCCTCTAAAGTCAAGTAAAATTTTGCCACATTATAAAACAACTACCCCAACTGCTGTGACTATAAACTGGATGGTTTTTTTTACTTAGTGTTTCAGAAGTGACAGCTATAAATACCCTCCCTTTTGAAGCAGGTAGTACATACAGAGGCACTGGAATTTAAAATCCCTGAAAGCTCCTCTATTTCGTGAAATATTATTCTAACTCTGAACTTTCTACATGATTGGACAGGTTTTGTTCAGGATGTGACTGTGTACTGTGACTATATTAGGTAAACTGAAAGTAGTTTTTAGGAGAAGTAAATGCAATGCCAGATGAGAACCAGGGAGAGAAGAATCATAGCAAAGCATCGAGTAGGCAACAGATAAACCACTGCTGTGGAGAATCCTGCCTGCTACCGTTCTCAAATAAGATTCATTTGCTACAACGGAGAGAAAATAAGACTGATAGAGATAAAACATTGTACTCTGTAGACTGCCAGAAGGTAATGCAGAGAGCAGGCAGTCCAAGCAAAAGATTGAGTAGGCTCAGACCACCAGAGAACTGGAAGGGACAGCAAGGTGGCTGTGGCATATCCCATTACAATCAAAAACCTTTGGAAAAAGCTGTCTGGACAATCCTTATGCAGCACAGTTCAGGAGTCCCAGTGGTTTCAGTACAGGTCTCTGGGGGCTCTTAGAAGACAAAGAAACAGTGATGGTAATGAATGACCCCAATGCTGTTGATGGATGCTAATGCCTCATAGTAAAACTTAACAGGGCCCCTGACAAGCACAGTACAAAAAGCCCCTACAGAATTAGAAGTCCCGTACAAACTCAGGATTCCCTTGGAGAAGAGATGAAGCTGATCATAAATTTGCCTGCAGTCAGGTTTTCTGCCTTGTTTTGATATTGCACAACTCAACAAGTACAGTGGCTCATCCCCAATCCTCTTTATTTTCTTGTATTTTAGTAGAAAACAGACATTACTTGTTCAACACCAGACTTCCTCATCCAGACAGACATGAAAAATTGCCCAGTGCTGCTTCTACTGTGTCAATAACAAATTGAAGGAATCAGGATAAATGAACTTCTCTGTTTCTTATTAGCAAGTGGCAGCTGTATCAGAACAGAACCAGGGAGTGGGTACAATTTCATCCTGCCCCCCCTCCATCCTTCACAAGTGTGATGACATAATTTGCTATGATATCATGGCTTATTTATCAAACTAAAGGAAAATTACCACCATCACATACTGTGCAATGAAAGAAGCCCTGTACTGTTAGTCCATTTATACAAACAGAAACCTCTTTTCATTTTGTTTACATTTGCAAAATGTTGGCTATAAATTCTCTACTATTATTTAAGATACAATATTATTTTGCTTAAGAGTTAGTTGAGGAATATTCCTGTCTTTTGAGAATAATCTTTTTATTTTACGAGGTCAAGATCTAACTGTAATACAGAATGGGTGCTGAGTTGAGGGTTCCCTTTCACAGAGAATCCCAGAATGCTTTGGGTTGGAAGGGATATCAAAGATTGTCTCGTTCCACCCCCTGCCATGTGCAGGGACACCTTCCACCAGCCCAGGGTGCTCCAAGCCCCGTCCAACCTGGCCTTGGACACTTCCAAGGATGGGGCAGCCACAGCTTCTCTGGGCAACCTGTGCCAGGGCCTCCCCACCCTCACAGCCAAGAATTCCTCCCCAATATTCCATCTAACCGTATCCACTGGCAGTGGGAAGCCATTCCCTGTATCCTGTCCCTCCATCCCTTGTCCCCAGTCCCTCTCCAGCTCTCCTGGAGCCCCTTTAGGCCCTGTAAGGGGCTCTCAGGTCTCCCCAGAGCCTTCTCTGCTCCAGGGGAACCTCTCAGCTCTCCCAGCCTGGCTCCAGAGCAGAGGGGCTCCTTTAAAGTCCCCAAAAGTAATTTTCCTAATACAATGAAAACCACTACAACATAAAATACAGAAAAGGCCAATGCAGCTTCAAGCCAAGACCAAATGTTTGCTGATACTGTTCGGTGATAACAGGTACTTAAGCACTGCACTGATACCAGAACAAGACACAGGTAGTGTTTGTTTCCTCTGACAGGCTAAAAGTGCCTTTGCTTGGACTTGTGAGAGCATGTTTATCAGTACAGACCTACTAAAATCCCTTTCAAAAGCTATGATGTAATTGTCTAAACTCTGACAGTAATTTGACAAAACTCACTTTTCAGAACGAAGATTTACCAGAAAATAGGAGTTCTGCTGAGGTTTCAAAAAACACAGCATATCCCACCCCATCCCTCCCAAAGCCAGCTAAGGGTACGGACCACTGGGAAATACATTTATTGAGAACCTCCCCTATGGCCACTTGCTTCTCTAGGTGTGATCGTACTTACAATATTCCACCTATGTACAGATGGCTTTGAGACACTCCTAGAAATCCAACTGAATTATCCCAAGGGCAGTTGCAGGCAATACTAGGTAAGATTATAATTAAAATGTGTTAATGGCATTTGCACAATTAGTATATGAGATTTAGTTCTAACATTTTTACATTTCTACACACTCAGGTGAAAGGATTTAATTCTCAACTGCATCTACAAGACAGTGGTAAATTAATTTTTAACTTGTCACAAAATCATTTTTAAGTTCTGTTCCGAGCATAATGTTTTTATATTGATTATACAATTAGTTTGATTGTACTAGATATAAAAGTCTTGAGGACATGCAGAGCAAAACTTAACATGTTCTGGAGAATCTGGGACAAAATATGCCTCAAGTAACCACAGGAAAGGTAGAGCTGCACACTCAGTGTGAGACAGTTTGCCCAGCACATTTCTCTATTATTTGAATTTTAAGAAAACAGCAATCAAATTGGTCTGTTTAGACATCTATAACAGCAGCCGTGTGATGCCATATGAAAACCAATCAATGGTTCCCAACTCATGCCTTCATCACTTTCCAGTCCTACTGCCCTAAGTGAGACTTGAAAATCCATACTCTCAGACCCACTGACCACAGAGGCCACAGACGTATCTGCTTGGGGGTTTTTTGTGGCCTTCTTGTAGCCTGAACTTCCTGTGTGAGCCTTCAGCCTCACATCTTCTACCTTTTCACTCACATGAAAGAATTAGTTTCCTCTCGGTAAGAACAGAGATGTTAACAGGTCTAAATTATCTTCAGGTGTTAGTCCTGGACTAGGATACAGCCTATTACTTGATGCCAAAACTTCAGACAGGAAAACTAAGTCAGGGCACAGCAGCCTACACTTCTGGCTCAGTGCTGAGTGTGGATCTAAATTTTAAAAATTAGACCCAATTCTAATAATTCTGAGTATCTATGTATTCTTTTAACAGAGTGTGTTTCGAGGCAGATGGAGGGAACAAAAAGAATCAGAGCACTAATATTTGTATAACTGTTCAGAAATAAAAAAAGTAAAATATTGCTGTAAAACATGTACACATCTCCATAAAGGTAACAAGCTACTTTGGTTACACCTAAATCTCAGCCTCAACAAAATACATTTTCATGAGTCTGGATTGAAGTGGTTCAAGTCAATGAATGTTCAATCCTAGGCCTGATTTGGGAAGTGACAAAATATGCAAAGCTTTAGGCAGCCCTGTCCTGCATGTCAATCTAGACATGTATTTTATTATTCTCTAATCAAACTTCAGATTGCTTCCTCATGAAACATTTTTCTTTATAAAAAGAGGGTGGCTACAGTTCCACATACCCAGATTGCTACAGCAACCAAAGATTTGAAGCTGAAAAAGATTTCCAAACTCTGTACTTATGTCCACTTAGAACATCAGCCAGAAAATACAGACACTGTGATCTGTGCTGAAGCAGGACTTACATTAATAAGGAGTTCAGGGAAAGAGCTGAGCCTCCAACATACACCACTGGGATATTTTTCCTTATTATTTTAAATTAAATCTGTGACAAAATTATTTTTTAAAAATGCTTTTTATTGCCGCCTTTATTTGCAATTAATTATTCCTTGTAACTACCAGTTGTTCAAGGTTCACAAACAGAGCATTGAAACATTTCCTTTTCATGAATGAAGTTCTGTCCAGCCTGAAAACAGGGATGTCAGTTCAAGAAAATGCCCAGAAGTGCAGGGGAAGATCAGGGCCTGCAAATGAAAACGGAACATAAAATAGGACAGCTTTGTTTACTGGATCAAAATAGAGAAGGTCGCAGGACTGGCTTTTAAATCCAAACTGCAAAGAAACTTATGAGAACGGGACAAAATCTTTCTTCTGCTAAATCATAAAATCAGCTTCAGATCCTCGTACAGACTGTCGGATTATTAATGGTTGTACTGGCCCGCAGCTGGCTAAGGTAAGCTCGGGCTGTCACCAATGATGCGCTTGTTCTTCGGGGAAGGCGGAGTTAGGAGTTGGTGCCGGGGCCATAAATAGGGGTCCTATGGAAAGCAGGAGTCCGTCAGCCCGAGCCGATGCTCAGAGCGAGCATTAGAGGGCTGCCCTGAACGCTCGGCGGCGGGGAGCGCACACCCCGCGGGCGCGGGGACCGCTCAGTCGGGGCCGCCGAGCCCCTGCCGGCGCGGGCAGCATGAGCGCCGCGGGCAGCACCCTGGCGTTCTCCGCGCTGCTGCTGCTCTCGCCCGCCATCCCAGCCCTGGTGGAATCGTGCAGCTGTGCCCCCGCGCACCCGCAGCAGCTCCTCTGCGACTCGGCTCTGGGTGAGTCCCGGGGGCCGGGGGGGATCCCACGGCAATTCCCGGCTCCAGGGGAATCGGCTCCGCCGGGTGCCCTGGGCTCTGCAAGGATCTTAAAAAACCCACTCTCCTCAAGAGAGGGCTATGGCAAAATATATGCCAGAAGCTGTTCTGCTTTCCGTGCTTTTCCAGAGCGTTTTGTGGTTACAAATTGCTGAAACTGCTCTGCTATAGAGTGGCTTTTTCTGATTTCTAACAGAGAAACGGCTTCTCTTTGGGTTCTAACTTAGAGTAAGCAGGGAGAATACCTGGGCTTTCGAATGGCTACTCTTAGCAGTATCTGTAATAGAATATTCTACCTAAAATACGCCTCCTACGTGTAAACTATGCATATAGATATTTCTGTAGCACTTTGGGTGAAAAAAAAAACCCAAACAAAAAAACCCCCACAAAATAAAAGTCCCGAGTGCTAACATGCTGAAACATTTGATCTTTGCTCTGCTATACTACAATTTCTTTAATTTATGCTTGGGGTTTTCTGGAATTTTCAAAAAATACTTGAGCAGGAAAGTGATAGGCCCTGTATTTTCTGCAAAGTGGCTACAGCAGCTCTGTAGAAATATAACTTTCCAGCCTTTGGGACAACTGTGCTTCACGATACTGTCAGCACTGTGCTTGTCTACCAACTTATAGAAAGAGACTAAAGATCACAAAATTAAAGTGCATGGGGATGGGAAAATGTGACACTTTGCAGTCTTTTGATTTCATTAGCTCAAGCTAAGGCTGGTTAACTTCCATCGGGTGTGAACAGTAAATGTAGAACATGAGTTTCCAAAGTGTCACAGAATTAGCATCTCTATGGGGGAGGCAATACCTTCTGCATACTGATTAATTGCTTTTATGCCCTGACAGGCAATCTTTGTGGCCACTACAAACTCTAAGCTCTGTTTGTGGCCATCAGTTAAATTGGTTTTTAATCTGCCCATGTTAAGCAATCTCTTTCATGAAGTTACCTACACCAGGCATTACACACTTGGGGTTGTTTCAGGAATGAAAGGAAATAGAAGCTGTGCTACCAGGAGCTCAGCTATATGTGTGCACATTTAACTGTTTTAGTGTGCTGCACTCCTGTACATAAGGAAGTGACAGTTTTTCAACAGACTTAATGTGGAGATTTTCCTAAATACACAATTTTACAGGATAGAGGAAACACAACATATATCAAAAGAATGGCTTCCCTAAGGAGGATTGTCCATAATGAATATTTTAAGATTTATCCCATTCTGAGATACATTTTACAAATGGCAGCTATATCATGCTACTTTTTTGCAATCTTCAATATTTAAATATAAATAAATAAAACTATGTTTGGGCTTGATGCTCAAGCTCTCACTTCTATAAATATTCCTATTTAAGTAAGCTGCACCTTTTGGCTAAGAAATGTTTATGTCAAGGCTATGTTCAATATTTGTAATTTTAAAACAGCATTTCTGTATATTCTAAAACAAGAGAGGAAGGAAATTCCTCATATAAATAAGTGCATACATGTTTTTCTATATGCATTTGCATATACATACACATAAACCCAGCTCTAAGCATTTATCAGATTTGCTTTGGCCACAATATTTTGCATAAGCTAAGCAAAATCCCTTTAAAGGAACTGGAGAAGGCCAGTGGAACTGCCTGCCCCGTGTGAGAGCGAACTCCACGAAGCAGCTTGGCAGAGACAGCTCCTCCATCCCAGTGCCAGCAGCCTTTGTGCTTTCCCCCCAGGCTGTGGGCTGGGACTGCCCATGGGAAGGGGCAGCACGAGGCTGGAGCCCTGGACACACACAGCACATCCCCTGGGAATTAGAGCTGTGCCTCCATAGCTCTGCCTTGTGACCACACCGTTGGTCTTTGGGCCACCAGCGTCTAAAGAGGGACGGTAAAACAGCATGTCTGCCGTGCAGACACGTATCACAAACCTCTCCTGGCAGCAGCACCACACTGAAAGACTCAACATTTTCATACTTCCAAAATACTGATAAAGAAAGGGACAACCACTCTTCAGCTACCCAAGTCTAAGGGAGCTGAATGCTAATCCAGTGATATGCTGAGACTATTCAATTTCTTTCACTTATCATGTACCCACAAACACAGTCAAGTATTTCCTTGCAGAATAAACCCCTAGAACATCTTATTAAAAACAAATCCCCCACACACTATGCCTCCAGGTTCCACAGTAAAAATGGAGACAAGTCTCAGGTTTGCTCATGTAGCTACCAACCATGCCCTGTCCAGTTACTGTGCTATTTCTCAGTTTCATTATGTAACTGTAACATTTTTAATTTCCTTTAGGATGACTTGTGATTTGGGTGGAGTGAAAACAGAGGTGGAGGGGGTTGAACTGACAGACTTACTTGAGCCACGAACTGAATGTATGGAACCACTCATCAACCTCAGTGTTTATAAGAGACACAAGGAAAAAAACACCAGAGAAATTAAGTCCAGGACAAGCTCTTTCATTTTTGTCTTCTACTGCTAGGAGGCTTTTGTGGCTCTGCTCTCTAAATGGCCACAGGTACCCCCAAACTGAGTGACCTAGTAGCAGTAATGGGCTTCCTGACAGACCTGGGGGCAGAGAGAGCTCCTGGTCCTGCAAGGTGCTGCCTAAACCTGGAATAAGGGATGAGTGAAGAACCCTACATGTGTTAAGAGGGTTGCACACCACGGGGAAGAACAGTAAATCAGGAGTGTTGTGCCTGTCCTGCCATTTATCTACCCTTGGGTTTGTTCAACTGACCATGTAGCCTTGATAGGATGTGATTTTGTACAAATTCAAGCAGTTTTTGTGAACTTCTCAAAAGTTTTAAATTTCTCTTCAGAGAGAGGTAACTCCTCATCAGTAGGAAGTGCTCAGCACCATGAAATACACACCTTTTGTTAAAAAAAGGGAGATACATTCTTGTGTTCCTTTAAATGGTGCTGAGGCCCTCCTAGAATGTGCTGGATGCCTTCAGACCCCAGGAAACACCTCTGCTTTCCAACAGGACTTTCACTGGGAATAGAGAAGGGAAGTTTATTAAACTTCCACTAACTGCACTGCTAATTGTCGGTGCTGACCCCTATGCCCTGGTCTTCTCCTCACAGAAATGCAATGTGGGCAGGGTATGCTGATTAATATTTTAAATATTTCACTATAGTTCCAAGCCAATACAACAAAATTCTTCTGATAATTGCTTTTTTTTTGGAGCAAAACAAGGATGCAATTGGGTTTACCAAACAATGCCAAGATAACAGATTTCCGTTTTGCCACTGACTTCGTCTTCTTGGCCTCAATTCTAACCAGTGAGAACATCAAACCAGACAATCTGTAGAGAGAAACTGTATTTGTGGAGAGCACTGATACCTTTCTGAAGTCTGGCACTTCTAATTCATGAAGATTTTCTCCCTTAGGCATAAGCAAGGTTATTTTCTGACAGAAGGACAAATATGTAAACACTTTGCATTTCTTAGCTCTATAACGCCAGTTCCCAACCTTCCAAGTCAGATTTCTTATTTAAATTGTCTTATTGTTTTTTCTTAAGCATATATTAAAAATTATATTTTTGCTGAATATTGGGCACCACACTCCAACAGAAATGATCTGGAGTACCAATAAATACATAATATAGCTTCAGAGAATAGTTCTGTAGCTTTGGAGAAGAGCAGCATGTTTCAAAATATGATGGAAACTTTACAGCTGGAGCTTGGCAGCATTTGCAGCCTGTTAAAATCTCCTAAGATCACTGAGATCAAGCGATGTAAAGATGTGCCAGATGATATATTAAATTTTAATCACATTTAAACATAACAGTAAAAATTTTCTTTAAATACGCCAAAATTAAGTTTTCAAAGTCAGCTCCTCTGGCAAAAAATTACAACATACTATTTCTTTATATTGAATTTCAAATTAAAACTTTCAGAGCTCAGTGTTCCACCATTTTGCCTCTCTGCAATATAATACCTACTTTTGTACTGGAATTGATTAATTTGTACATCATTAGTGTGGGAAGTAACTTTGCCTGATGGGAAAAATCAGCACTGGAAATGTGGATGGTACTTCTTCCAGGTTAGGGAGAAAAGGGGAACAGTGTAATTAAAGCAGTTTTTATGTTTTACTTCTTTTGTGTTCTCTGCACTCACCACACCACCCTTACTCTCAAAGCAGCGTGAGTGCAGGTCTGGTTCCTGCTTGTTCTGGCTGATGAGCACCTTCAGTGGGGGATCTGACACAACAGTGAGCACTGACGTCACTAACCTTCATTGTCTGGGGGTACAGTGTTCACACAAACCGGAACAACCCCACCAAAAACCACGATGCAACAAACGTCAGTCCTCCGTGAAGGTTTCGGCTGAGTCCCATAAAAACTTAGACTCTTGATGCTGTTGCTTGAGGGATTGGGCAGGACAGCCTGGCTGGGGCAGACCCCAGCAGGACCTGGGGTCACAGGCAATGCTTCCAGACACCCCCGACAGCCCTGGTCACAGCTCACGTCCTGGAGTTGTCTACTGGACTTCGCCATGGCATGGAAAACTGATGTTTCTTGGTGTATGACCTGCATTTACATTATTGGCCTACCAAACAGAGCTCTAGAGTGGAAATCAGTGACAATAATGCATTTCTAGACTAACTTGTCACTGACTGGAAAAGAATACTCATTTTCTTATTTCTCAGGGGTCCCACACAGAAATGGAAGATGAGTTTTTACTCCAAGGATTGTGAATTCAATGACAGAAATACTATACTGGCCTAGTGCTGTTCTAGTTCTGTCTCAAAGAACAGGCAAAGCACTGCACCTGAGCATGGTTCTTGCAAGGATGATTATGAAAAAGAAGTGCTGAGACTGCATGAGTGCCATGGAAGGAGCATGCTGTCAGAACTGCATCTTCAGAGCCTTAATTATATTAACCAATCAATCCTCTTAAAACAAGCTAGAAATTATATTATTCTCAAAACTAATGGTATTCATATTGGGTATGTTTAATGCACAGGGGCTGAAAATACCAAGTTATCAGCCTTATATCCTCAGCAAGGGGCTGAGGAAAGCCGAGTTCCACTCCTATGAGTCCCACTAGTGCTCAGGAAACAGTGTTGGTAGGTAGGAATCATTAACAGTCACTCTTCCCTATGCCCACTTTTTGTTTACATGACAAATACTGAGTTCATTAACAAAAATTATCGAGAAATAGACATTTCAACCCATTTGTCATCTATTTTCACTATCAAAATCAGTTACACAAAAGAGGACAGGTTTCTTTACTTCTCTAAATACAAAAGGAATACACAGTAATTTTTCTTACTTGTTTCTTATATATACTTTTATATAAATTAATAGAATTTTCAAATAAAATTTAAAAAACCCTGAACAACATGAATCCAAATAAGTTATTTAGTTTAAAGTAGCAAATGCTGATGCATTTAGAGTGAAGAAAAAATACCTGCCACCCTGCAAAGGCCCATAACTGATACAAATGCCTGTGGATTACAATTAATGTATAAGTGCAGTACATATAAATTTCTTGGCATCACAGCCTGAAACTTCTAAATGCTTTCAAAAATACCAAAAACTGGCTGCTCTGACTGCAGAGATGCTGTGGAGTTAATCACTACTTACAACCACATGTATTTGTACCTGTCTGGCTCAATGTCCAATGAAGCACCTCAATGTTCCCGTTCCATGAATTGCTGGAGCGCTGCCATGGGAATAGCAGCAAGTCCTTCCATTTGCAGCTAACATTTAACAAAATCTTAGTGAAACAGCTTCCTAGGACCCAGACTGAATCTCCTGTTTGGGAGTAGAAAGAATAAGACCTGAATAAGACCTGCAAGTAACCCTACATCTACTTGAGGGTTTAGGGCAGAAGCAAACACTTCAAAAGTCCTTGGTAAGTTACTTTCTCAGTTCTGAATTAAAGACTTAGCCTGCCAATATCCTGCAACTCCACGAACTATTTCCCATGTTCTGGTAATGACTGCTCTTCAAAACCCTGCTACTTATACAGGAAAATGGGGCTCAATCTGGGAAAAATGCAGTTGTCCTCCTTCCCTTTGCTTGGCTTTTCATGGCATTGTTCCCAACAGTTCAAAGTTGTAGTGGTAAAATGCAGTGGCATCACAAAACTGAACAACAGGACAGATTTTCAAGGAGCCAAATCCACTGAGTGCAACATTCCTGTCAGTTTGAACATAGCTGAAAACTGTAACATAATTTAGTTTTAGTGAAAAAAAACCAGAGCTGGCTATGGCGTAGTAGAATGAAATCTCTGGTTGCCTCATTCAGAACTTAGTAACACCAACTTGTTGTGGAGTGCGTTCTTAATGCAGGATAAGAAAGCTAAGAAACCGAGTTACTTTCATTTAAAAGCATGTGTTGTAGTGCTGGGAAGCTAAACCCCATGATTTGAAAAACAACATTCTACACACACTGGGTGGAAAACAAAATCCAAGCCTAGAAACAAAGACTAAATACTATAAAACAGAGAACATAAAAGACTGTTAAACTCTTAATCCTCTTATTCTCCCAACTTTAATCCCTAACTTTCTCTTTAAAAAGTATCTCAGCAATGTGGGGTTTCTTCCGCCCGGAGGAAGGGCCAGGCCACTGTGAGTGGAAATCCACAATAACATCATGTATGTTGTTCTACAGACTTCAGAACAGAAAGGGAGTGTTATTCTTCAGCTGAAATTAGGCAGATGTTGATTACTAGTCAAATGATGTGGTATTTGAGGCTTGTGAAGTAGAGAGAAATATTTCTGGTAACATGAGCAGCAGCTGTAAAAACAGTGCAGAAAAATAAAACTGACCTTGAACAACATTAGGAAATCATGCTAGTTTTTAAGTAATATTTAAGTTAAAAGCATACTATACCTCTGTTAAAAATACACTCACCTCTTCTATTTGAAAGTTTATAAAAAATAGATTTTAAAACCTCACTCTCATAAATGGAATGTATTCTTCTAATTAAAAAAAAATAAATAAAACCACATAATCTTCTGGTTTAACAAGGAAGCCAAATCCAATCAGCTCTTGCCTTCAAGACACAAGGAATTTTTGCATCCTGAGCCAAAAATGCAGAGATGCACAAAATCCTGACCTACCTGAGAGTCCTAATGAGCTTAAATATGGACCTTCTACATTCTGAAAGCCTCAAATGGAAATGCAGTTTGGATGCAGAATAGCACAGATCTGTGTTAATAAAACACTAAAGAGTAACCAAATTCTGCAAAGCATTTACACTGAAAAATAATAGTGCAAATTAACATCCATATCAAATGGTAATAAAAAAAATCCTTGCTGTCTGTTTAATCAACATTGAAAGTATTCATGGGTTTTTCAAAAATTACATGGGAGTTCTTTTTAGCTCAAGTGACAAACCTTCACTCAAAGGCTTTGGTTTTTCAGTTGCAGATATGATTCTTATCTCACCACACTTCCCATGTAACTGGACACACCGCTAAGACCAGGCAATATCCATCCGAGTTGGCTTTCCATAGAATGAAGATGGGAGAATTATGCTACTTGTTAGAGTTACATTCTTCAACAAGCTCTTTGTTTACATAACCAAAACACTTGTGTCCAAATAGTCCAGAAAGTTCCCCTTTTTTTTTATTTTCTTGTGATTCCAGAAACTGTGGTTCAGTTAATTACTGCACTGATGATTTAGTTATCTTACAGGTGGTTATAAGCATTTATTGATGGAATATCAGGAAACTAAAATACAAAGCAGGAAAAATAAAATTGCCTTTATGTCCTAACAAGGAGAAACATCTTTTGAACCAAAAATTCCTTGACTTTGGGTCTAGGAGTTGCGGAGGAAGAGTGAATATTGACAAAGTAGACTTACAGATAAGAAATCCATCCTGCAAGGCCACAGGAGAAGAATTTTTTCTCAGAATTGGGCCATCTTTGTTGCTGCTCATTCTGTTTGCATCTAGAATAGAACTTAGGAACAGTGTGGCCAGCCGGAACAGGGAGGTGATTCTGCCCCTGTACTCGGCGCTGGTGAGGCCACACCTGGAGTGCTGTGTCCAGTTCTGGGCCCCTCAGTTCAGGAGGGATATTGAGGTGCTGGAGCAGGTGCAGAGGAGAGCAACGAGGCTGGTGAAGGGACTTGAGCACAAGTCCTATGAGGAGAGGCTGAAGGAGCTGGGGTTGTTTAGCCTGGAGAAGAGAAGGCTCAGGGGAGACCTCATTGCTCTCTACAACTCCCTGACAGGAGGTTGTAGCCAGGTGGGGGTTGGTCTCTTCTCCCAGGAACCAGCAGTAGGACAAGAGGGCTCGGCCTTAAGCTGTGCCAGGGGAGGTTTAGGTTGGATATCAGAAAGAAATTTTTTACAGAGAGAGTAATCAGCCATTGGAATGGGCTGCCCAGGGAAGTGGTGGATTCTCCATCCCTGGAGGTTTTCAAGACGAGGCTGGACGTGGCACTGAGTGCCATAGTCTGGGAACCGCGGTGGGGTTGGATCAAGGGTTGGACTTGATGATCTCCGAGGTCCTTTCCAACCCCTCTGATTCTATGATTCTATGATTCTATGATTAGTACCACAGCTTCAAACAACTGAGTTGAGTTACAGTTTGGAAGTGAAACTACTGTTTGCTGATCTGTCCTGTTGAAAGATAAATTGACAGATGAGCCATTCGCTAAACATATTTGGGTTTTTTTAGCTGTTTAAAGATCATTCAAAGAACCTTCAACACTGACTGATTCTCAGAAAAGTATAGGGATTAATGTTAGGTTTCCATTCCCAAAAGAATCAGGATGAACTAGAATCTCAATGGATATCCTGAAGTAAACATCCTTCTCTCTACTGAGGTCTGAAACAATTAAAAACTTGTGTAGTAATTCAGAAATCAACACTTCAAAAGAATAGTTGCAGTCTCCTTGATGTTGTAAAGCATCAAAAGCAAAGAAAGCAAGCAAAAAGAAAACCCCACATGAATACTATGAACAGTTTTTCAGAGGTGATGGGAGCGGCCAGCAAATTTGGATTAAAAAACCCAAAACAAAGCTAATTGTTGCTAAAGCATTTGGACACCCATGGCAGAGATGGTTTCTGGATGACTGGAAGTGTTCCAGTAAATTCATAACTACCAGATTCTGAAAGATCCAAACAAATATGAATTAATTTGCAAAATTTGCAAGTTGCCCGAGTTCAGCTCAGGCTATTGTAAATAAGGATAAGGATTCACACGCCACCAAGTTGAAAAGCAAATACCTGAAGCAATAAAAAGTAGCGGAGCTTTTGCAAACGTAGATTGCAAACCTTTTTTATGCAGCACAGACGATCTCAACCTAAAATGTGTAAATGGAGCTCCAGCACTAGCAGAGCCTTTGTTTGGACTCCAGAGTAGAGAAAAAATGAAAAAAAAGTATGTGTGGGAACAAGATAAAAAATAATGGCATTTTTATGAGACTGTAGTTGGCAAATCCTTCAACGTGAACAGAGAAACCAGAATATTTGCAGTTCAGAGACTTGCTTTGAAAAGGCTTTTAACAGTTCAGGTTAAGGACAGCTTACTGATCCATAATATCCTCAAGGTACTGGCACATAGTAGTGGTACTCATTGCTTGCTGCATGAAAGCACAGCAGGCACGATCCCTGCTCCCAGGGACGTAAGGAACACATGCAGAGAATCCCCTAGTTTATCATTCCAATGGCTACCCTTACTCTCTTACTAAGTGAATAGTAAGTTAATGCTCAAGTACCTACATACAGAGCAGGTACACACTCTGTTATGTCCCACCCCTCTCTTGTAGAGATTTCAAATGGCTGAGATGGCACTACTGCCAATCCTTTTGGGAGCCAACATAGGCAAATCAAATACTGAAACACAAGTGTAAGAAAACCTTAATTCTCCCCAAAATTTCGAAGTCTCTAAAATAATCTGCTTTAAAAATATCAGTGTGTATGTAAAGGTATACACTGGGTATTAAATTACTTATTTTTATGTCAAGCAGTCCATAACTTTTGCCTCCTTTTGAACAAATTGCCTTCTTTTGGTAGCATTAGTGATACATATGAGTTTCAAGCAGTTACGATGCTCCTTCTGTATTGCCAGTGCTTCTTTCTTCCTTTCATATGTATTTTGAGAAATTACAATATTTTCCATATCCATAAATACATAGTACATGAATATTTAAGGAGGTTAATTTGCTTTCTTCATTGGTGAGACTCAAAGCTTTACCATAAGCAAATGTGGCAAGGAAGTGTGAACAACTGAGCATGTTTAGTCAAAGGCAGAGAAAGGGAGAGTGGTAATGCTGTACATGAGGGACAGTTGCTCTAAATTACAAAAGAAGACTCTTACAACTTCTTGCATATTTTAGGATTTTTTAGGCAATAGAAATCAGCAGCCAGTAGACTGTACTTTACTTAGAATTCTATCCAAGAGTTTTATCTATCTTGTGCAGTATTGGTTTAAGTGGTTTCATTAATTTTTGTCGGTTGTGACAAGTTCTGTGCAGTTTCCTGTTCTTTTTTGAGGTTGATCATTCATTCTCCTTGCCTGCTGACTCTTTTCCCTCGCTGCAGGAAAGTCTAGTTCCCTATCTAAAGAATAAATTTTTTGGTCATATCTCTGTACTCATGAAACACAAGTATTCCACATTGTGTTCTTGGGTTCCTTGGCAGCTCTGAGAGCGTTTCTTGCCAGTATTCTTCTTCAAGAGACCAAGAGTATTATGGCTGGACCATAATACAGAGAGTACAGTATCTAAGGTCTCTAGAGGCAAATAAGGTCAATGAAATAGTGTGGCTATACCCCCGCTATGGAGTTTTTCTTGGGCTCTTTGCATTATTTTACCATAACTTGACTTTAGGTGAATACAGTAGACGAGGCCAGTTCTGCCCACTGACTTTTAATTAATTTGCTTTCTCATTGTTCACATTTACATTTTTGGCCAGTTAGACATGCCTGAGTTAAACTGGAGGCAAATCTGACCTGCCTCCAGACATGATGGCCAGGTAATGCTGAACACAGGCATTGCACCTGGAGCAACTATTTGGTGACAAGAAGGAATGAATTACAGTTCCTCCTGGGACTTCAGGGTTCCTCTCTGGTCTCACACTGAATCCTCTGAATTAATTCACCTCTCAAACTGAAGATGGGCACTGCTGGAAATCTCATTATCAGATTTGTCCACAGTCTTCTCCTATAGAATCACAGATTTTAGTGTTAATAAAACTCCTTTTTTTTTTTTTTTTTTTTTTTTTTTTTTTTTTTTTTTCCTACAGTAAACCCTTGAAGGCAATCCCCTGTCCTTTGCTTGTGAGGATTTGTTAATAGACAGCTCTTGGCTGAGTTTTGTTCTGGCTGCAATGTAACCTTGTGGCACCACCACTGTACTGCAGGCTTTAGGTATTTCCAAGTAGTTTACCCCAATATATAAATGATTACTTTAGTTGAGTAAAGTTGCTGGTCTTCAGACACTGGGACTGTGACCAGTAGGTTAAGGAACATAATCTTACGATTTGTTTAAGTACAGTAATACTACATAAAATACTATAATATAGAATATATTATTTCATAATACTAACTTGTAAAATTGAGAGTAATTCTTCAATCAAGAGTTTTCCCTCTGTTACTGCCTTAGAAATAACTCAACAGTCTAAAAAGATACTACTTTTAGGGAACATACGAATTTCAGTGAACAATGTGCAAGGATTTGCTTTGTTCAGATTCCAGCTCTGTCTGTGCCTTGGTATGAGCCCTCCAGTTGTGTCTTCTCCTCCATCATATTTCATTGTCTTTGCCACTGTAGTGGGATAAAATTAGCCTCGTGGCAGTGAACTTCTTATAAAAAAGCCCTTAGTGTAAGTACTTCCTCATGATCATAGAAATCTCTAACACACAAAGTGATGGTACCGTTTATTTACAGGTATTAATTCGTGTAGCTTATTTCAGAGGGAAATTGCCCAGGTTTGGGAAAGATGCACTTAATATCTTTCTACTCTTATTATATATAAACAATTTTGGATGGTATAAACCTCAGCCCTTTTGTCCTGGCTGTATTGAACACAAATATATCTGATGTTATACCAAGTAAGTTCTGTCTTTTACCCAGTTCAAAATGACCTTTCATGGATGTAGAAATGGCTGGAAGAGGTTTATTGAGGAAAGAAGGAATAAATATATTTGTAACACATCTGTAATACTGACTACCCAAGAGCCTAGCTGATTTACTAAACAGAGCACTGTTCTCCTATAACTCACATTAACTTCTTTCAGTTCAGTCACCTGAGACAACCTTCAGCTACAAAGTGGGGATAAAAGTTTAAATTTTATCACAGTTGAGTTACAGCATATGAATTCCACAGAAAAGCTACATCCTCCTACTGAAATATCAGAGTGAAGTCTTTTGCCAAACAGTCTATATTTTCAGTGCAGAATGAATCTGAGGCCAACAGGATTACTGGCATTGGAATATCAAGGCTATGCATATGTGCTCCATATATGCAAATTCCTCATAAGGAACCAATAACTGCCTGACAGAGAAAATGGTATTATTACACTAAACAACCAGAGGCTGTTCTGAGTCACACAGAGGAGAAGCCAAGACAGCCACGGAATACTTGAAACCATGTCTTGAAAAGAAGTGCAGACTCAGAGGAATCCTGAGTCCTGACCACCCCCTGGACCACGAGTGAGGAGAGGGAGATGGCCAGGCCCAGGAATGCTCCATCAGGAAGTGCTTGTGGTTAAAAACAGAAGCTACCACATGAATCAGAGGTTTCAGGAGACAGCTAGACGACACTGATTGAAAAAAATATTAATGCACAGAAAAAAAGAAAACCAAGAAGGATTAAAAGGCCCCAAAAGATCTGTGTGAATTTGAATCTGGTTTCAGGAGAACAGAAGAGTAAACTCCAAATAACTAAAACTTTAGACATCCTGTAACAATAAAACTTTCTTACTGTTAAAAAAAATTCAAAAGCTCAATTTGCTCTTCCTTTGCCATCTGGAAGCTTTCTCTTAAACAAAGAAATGAATGAAACACACACAACACAAAAATACTTTTCATTTTCTTCTACAAATCCAGTAAGAAATCTCTTAATGACAATCCCCAGAATGTTTGTTTCAGCTTGTCACAACTCCATGGAGACCCTTGCAGCTATTAGTGATCATCTGTAATGTTCCTCTCAGATGCTAACAAGTAGAATTTAATAAAAATATGAAAACTAGTAATGTTTCAACATCAAACACACAGGGGAACGTAGTTTTAATTATCCTAAAAATGTTTGCATTGAGTACGCAGGAAAAGATTTCCTGAACGTAAACCATGTTATGGTACTTGGAAAATAATGGAGCTCAATCCTGTTTTCTCAGCCCTTACCTTCAATATTGAACAGGCTCTTTAATGAGAAAACCTCTTTTTAAGCAGTAATGATGGAAAGAAAACAAAACATGATTCTAATTTGTCCTTGCCAGCAGTGTAGTACACAAAATCCACAACACTTTTCCTCTGGAATTAGATCAAAGCTCTGAAGACACACTGTTAATTTGTGGGAACACAGCACATCTGCAGATGATTAAAGAGACACTGCCACTTACCACGTGAAATGAGGAATTTGCTGCTCAGACTTAAAAGAACTCTGTCCTTCCAATCCATAAGTCTAAAATGCTCCTTAAAAAGAACTTAAATGTCTTGGGAGGAAGGATCATTGTGCCAAAAGATAGAGGACTTGAGCTTTGAAGCTGTAGGCATCGGCATCACGTTGGTTTTTACATGTACTTTGCTCTGCTAATAAGTGAGGAAATGAGAATTGCCCATGATTAGGTGGGACTGACCTCTACCTGGCTGGGTTTCAATTGGTGGTTTTTATTCTTTTTCTTTAGATATGATAAATATGAGGTCAATCTATCAAAGAAATGGGGTTTTTTTTGGAAAAGCGTGATTTTGATGTCACAAAAATTTTCCTCTACTCTGGCCTTTGCCAGTGTCTGTCCATGCAGGCACAGACTGTTTGTTTTACAAGCCCCTCATCTGCAGAGTAGCTGCAGTAGTCGCCATCCAGAATGGAGCAAAAATGGGACGCTCAATAATGTCGGGGGATAGAAGTCCCCAGAGGAATTGTGGCCATATACCATATTCTTAGAACTTCGTTATTCACTGTGCCTAATAGTCCTGGTATATTTTAAACATCATATACAAGAGAGACGCCCCAAACAAAGAGAGGAAAGCAATCAATTTCTTTTGTCATTAAATCGAATACTTTGATTAAAGAACAGGAAATTAAGTGTGTCAAAAGAGGGAGGAATTGATTTATACAGATTTACATAACTGATGATGTGCTTTGTTAAGCTTCAGAAAAGTGAATAAAAGTCTATTCTTGACTTCTGAATTCATGAATAAAATCAGTGGTTTCATTTTGTCTGGCACAAGCTTTCGGTGTTACTTCAAGTCTCTTTAATTGATCAACAATTCTTCTGTCATCAACAGAAGTGTCCCTTTCCACACTGATTATAATGATGGGTATTTTATAAAATTTTTCGGGATTCAAGTCTTTCAAAGATTTTGATGGACAGTTTTTGTCAAAACTGAGTGGTAACATCAGTCATATTTCCAGATTCATGGGAACTCAGATTTACATCACAGGCAGCCCATTTACTTTTATTTTCAGGAGTTAATTTAAGGTGGTGATCTTATAGTAAGAGCCTTAATTCTAGCTGAATTGTCAAAATTATCAAGATAATTTTCATTTTTGCTTGCAAAATGAGGCATGTGCTTATTTGCATTTAAATCTATCTCTCTATTACAGTGATTCGAGCAAAAATATCCAGCGAAAAGGTGGTTCCTGCCAGTGATGATCCCCTTGATACTCACAAAATGATCCGGTATGAAATCAAACAAATAAAGGTACATGGAATCACTCTGCTCTTTTGAAATTCAATGGTGATAACCTCTGTATATGACTAGTTTAGCCTAAAATGCTGGAAGGCTCCAGCTGCCTCTGCAGTTAGACCTGGGTGAACTACATAGAATAAATCACAGGAGGGTTTAAAAAAGATGAAAAAGAAAAAAGCAAAGAAAGCTGTTCTGACATTCAGGAGCTGTTTGTCAAATAAGGATATTTCAGTGAATATTTTATTATTCACAATTGCTTTAAGAAGACTTGGAAAGAATCTGAAAGAGCAAGGCCCTTTGTCCACAGTGAATAGGGATATCTGCAGGAACAGGAGTCCTTCCCTCATATTCATATAAACCAAACTCCATTTCTATGAATGTTGCTAGAGAAGCAAACACCAAATGGGAGCACCTAAAGACACAGTCATTCAGAATCTCACAGGATTTTACCATTATTTGTTCAGCTCCAATAAGGGGATATATTCATTAGTGCACTTTAAGAATACATATCTTGATCCCCTTCAAGTCACTGTTGAACTCTCACTGATGTTAAAATAATCATGATCTACATTTTTCTGGAATACACAAAAAATAGTCTCTCTAAATTTAAATGTGTGAGTGTGCATTAGTGGGGCGGTTTGATTGGTTGGGGGGTTTGTTTTCCAGGTGGTTGCACCTCTCATTTTTTATTGAATATTATTTTATATTATTTGCACTTTTACATTTACCAGGAACACTTACAAAAATCCTTATGAATGGCTACATGCTTTCGAAAGAGAATTCAATCATTCAAGCTGTATCAGTAGATCCCCTCACAGGAGTTTAACTGAGAAAAATCTACGGTAAACAAGGATGGTTATCACACACAACTTCTGTTAAGGTTTTACAGCAATTTCGACAAGCCAGTCTTTACATTGCTAAAACAAACTCCAAAGCTCTTCACCATCTGCCACTTTCTGTCTTCTTAAATATTAAGGATATATTCAAATGTTTCTTTACAGAAATAAGTACATAAATACCAGAGGAATTCTCCTTCCCCCCATTAGCACTTTAATGTTCTGTTTCTACTCGGCAACACTTCAGTAACTTTATAGAAATGCAAATTATCTTACACTTCAGCACAAGCAAGAACAACGAGAAGTCTAGTCTGAGTGATTATTTTCAGTCTAGAATCCTGTTCTTCAGTAACGGCACACTGAAATCTCTGAAATACATTTGTATATCCAAGCTGCTTTGGAGTTTCTCCCTATTTTCACAAGTGGAGGCCTATTCAAAACTCTGCATCAGTTAGACATGTTTATTTAATTCCAGTCAGCTTCAGAAGGCAAGTCAACTAGGACTGGACAAACCAGAGAGATCTATTTTCTAATAAAAGGTGCCCTACATTATTACATGAAACATCAGAGTAACAACAAATGGGTCAGAATTGTCCCACTCTTCAAATTCTCTCCTCTGGCCAAGGAGTTCAGAGGAGGCAGGAGCCAAGCCTTCCCTGGCACTCAGCTGCCTTGGGATGCAGGTCCCTGCTCCAGGCACTGACCAGCCTAAATAGAAGGAGTGTGGGTTGAAATCTCCACCACACAGAGCATGAAAGCATACAGGAGCTCTGTGACCTGCCCATCCTCTGTGGAACTGAAATAAGCCCATAAAGGCAACCGTGCCTGATAAATCCTACAGGAGTGACAAAGAGCGAGGCAACCTGTTATATTCTAAGCACATAATTCAGAGTTGGGGTATGGGTGAAAACTGAACAGGACTGAGCATACTGAAAAATTACTGAAAAATACATTTAAATTAACAGAAGTTTAACTGAAAGTTGTTTACACTGTAAAGCCCTCACCATGTCACAAAAGTAAAAAGAGTGAGGAATTTTAAATAGCTGGTGTCTTTAAACATGCGGTAAATGTAAAATAATCAATTAAAATAATATAATGGAGTATAAAGTCAGCCAGATTTGACCACCAATTTGGAGTTGGACAGCTCATAGCCTGACTCGTAACAACACAGAAATAGCTTGTCAGAGGTCCTCAAATGGAGCCACGTGGCTCAGTGGCCACACGTGTATCTCAGTTCCTGGGTAACAGAGAACCTGTTGGCTAGAGCAATTGATCACACCATTTCTCAGCTCAGCTGATAAGATTTAAAAGAATCTAAATCAACAGTGCATGTCAAAGGGTAGGATATTCTCTGTTCACTGTTACAGTCTTTCTTCTCTCAAGTGCTACAGAGCGGTTTCTCCCGATGACCTGCAGGACACACTGCAGGGCCCTTTGAATGGCCAAGTGGCACTGACCACGGCGTTGTGGCTAACCCTGTGCACTAGCACACGCAGGATGGGGCACAGGCTAAGAATTTGCTTTATATAGCACAGAAAGGAAGAATGGACCCTAATCATCTCTTTTAAGCTAACAGATGCATTGAACTAAAATACAATTATCAACTCCATGCGAGTTTTGGTGAATGCTTTTGAGGCTACTGACATATTCATGCTTCCCTCATCAATTCTTCTCCCCTCTTGGAAAAGGAACACAGAACCTATGAAAATTCAGCAAAATGCTGCTGTTTCTCTGCTCTGGGCTCTCTGGGCTGTTTGACATGTAACAGTACTGTGGCTTGCTTATGGTAACCCTATTACAAAAATTATATTCCTGTTATTTTAAATCCAGTACATTAGGCTTCACATGCAAACATTGCTATTTTAGTCAGAAATATTAAAGATTATTTTGATATTCATTTTCAGAAATAATAACAATGGGGTTTATTAATATAGAGATGGGTTGGCATATCGAGAAGACATAAGTTTTTTCAATTACTGGTCTTATTTACAGCATTATACTAAAGAGAGGAGATAATACGTGATTTATATGCAATTGAATATTTGTCTGTATAATGTTATTGTGACTGACTTGGTCATCACACTTGCTCTGAGGAGCCAGCTACACATTAAAACAGTCCCATGAGTACATACATGAAATCAACACTTTTTACCAAATTAAACAAGTATAAACAAAATTGCTAAGTATTTTTCACGAGATGCGTGGATGGAAACCCTCTGACAGAACCAGATTGCTTTTCCAAGGGGTGGGGTCACTCCCAGTGGGAATATGAGGAGATACTCAAGCTAAACTGGATATTAATCACTATATAAGGCTAAGAAAATAAGCCACGAATACTTTGATTAGCCTTAGAAAGGCTTTAAAAAGAAAGAAGAAAGAAGATAGAAGAATGTAATTATTATAATACGAACATGCCTAAGACACTGGAAGTAATACAGATGTTTTTTTAAAAAAGGGGTTTTTAAAATTTTAAAGCCCTGGCCTTGTGCTGGTCTTAGTTACACCCCTCAGGAGGACAGGGACAGTGTGAAGACAGACATTTGTACCAGGCTCACATCTCGCTGTTCTCCCAGTTCCTCACCCTATTTTCCTACCTCAGTGAAGTCTTACCAGGAGCCCAAATGTGCATGGGCAGTTCCTCAATGCAGAATGGAAATCAAAGCACAGAGAAATATCCATGCTTTCAGGAGATGAGAGAATGTGATTGAGAAGACCAAATACGATTTACTGAGTTAAGCGGAAGATTATAATCTTAATAAATGCTTTAAAAAATATATAGGTCAAAACCTAAGATAAGACAGACTGTAATTTCAAAAAAACAACCCCAACCAAGCAACCAAAAACATGAAAACAAACATCAACCTCATTTAAATATTAACTAAATGTCTATTATATTTTGCTATTTTTGTTGGGGAGGGGGGTTAATAAATAAATCAATTTGTGTTGCCTGCATAATGCCTCTTAAGTTACTTGAGATCAAGGGATGAACTTCTGCACTGGGCTGCCACACCAGACTACTTTTACCCTAATAAAATTAGGCACATTTTCCTCATCATTTTAGAGTGTGTTTGTGATTTTCTCTGCTGCTCTGTACAGGATACCAGTTTGTTTTGTGTTTTGCTTTGGTTTGGTCTGTTTGCTTTTTTCTACTAAGTGTTTCAAATCACATTTAATATTTTTGGATCAGAAGCCCAGTGACAACAACTTTGGCTTTTTCCTCCCATAAATAAGGCTTCAGAAAAACCAACATATTACAGTGTGTTTTCTAGTGCCCTGTGCTATGTAAATCTCCTGGGAGACCTTAAGTAACACAAACACATTTTCCAGTGGCACCAGCTGCAACTGGGAGAGCTGCCCTTGGGAGCTGTGAGTCCTGCCATTGTCCAGCTGTCAACACATGGCATGATGTCACCCCAGAGCGCTGGGGCTCGGTGATGTCACTGAAGGTGATGACAGGCTGATCCTTCTGAGGCTGATCCTTCTCACGTTTGGACACAGCAAAACTTGTTTTGATCTTTTAATGGCTTATTTAAGATTTCTTTTTGCAGTTGAAAATGCCGATTAAGGAGCAGCCCATCTGAAAACTGCTTTGATTCTGAATCTATCCATTTTGGTGCTGTAAATTTTAAAAGCTGGATCCCGTTTTTCCAACAGTTATTTGAGAAGGTCCCATGGATCAGAATTCTGGATATGGAAAACCAGCTTGCTTTAGTGACCAAATATAAGAACAATACTAAGTTCCTCAGCATGTTTAACATCCCAGGAGATACCCACCATTACTGTGACGAAGAAAAAATTTCCCATATTAATATACTGAGAAACATTTGCATCTTTCGATGCTGCAGCACCCAGGTTGAGATGATTCATGTTTCTGCATTGCTCCTTAAATGTAAGATGCCAGCAGAATATAAATTGAAGGGAAAGCTTTAACAGTCCATTAAAAACACTGAAAAAGCACATTTTAAAACCTATAATTTAAAAAATGAAGAACTACCTAATTTCCTTCTAAAACTCTTGGAAATGTTTCATTCGGTGAATTGAAAGGCTCTATTCTGTGTTTTCTCACAGAATTTTGGACTTTGGAGCCTTCTTTAAAGAGACTCACCGTGTATTTCTTTCAGCTGTTCTTTGCAACTGCTTTTTCATGGTTTTTTTCCATGACTGACATTCTGTTTCTAATAATTTTCAGATGTTTAAAGGATTTGAAAAGCTCAAGGATGTCCAGTATGTCTATACCCCTTTTGATTCATCACTCTGTGGAGTGAAATTAGAAGCCAACAACAAAAAACAGTATCTTCTGACAGGTAAAATGTGGGGTCCTTCCAACTCAGCATATTCTGTGAGAACTAATGTAGCTGTTAAAACCAGAAGTAACTGCTTAGATTGAATTTGCTAAAATATGCCAGCCCTGTTAAAAAGGAATGTATGTATGTGCTAAATACAAATACAATGAGATGTACAAATTGTGTTAAGGTGTAGTTATAGTGTGATCTTCCATGTTTTCCATCCTTCATCCAACAATCTTAAAGCAGTTCCAAAGGAAGTGAAGGTCAGTAATAATTAGTAAATAGAAAGAACTATGCCATTATTATTTGATTAAAACCAACAGTACTGATTTTCCCAGGAATGTACAGATGCATAATGAGACAACACACGCCTATATGTGTGTGCAGATCTCAGGTACTACTACAGATTTTCCTATAGAGTCCTAAAATCTTGCTTAACATACTGCATTTGCATCTGTCCCTTGCTGGCAGATTATCGGTATCTTTTGAAAAACATCCTTCTTAAATCTTTTAGATTTCTACAGCATGCAATCAGAAGAATATTTTCTCTGTTATAATTAAGTTAATTAAAAAGTGTTAAGTATGACTAACTTGGTTCAATTAGTAAAAAAACTTGAGGTATTCTTATACTTCTCGTTGAGTATTTAGAAAACACTTTTAACTGTTTGCCTTATTTTTTGTGTTTTCCATGCTGCAGGCCAAATTTTAAGTGATGGCAAAGTCCTCATCCATTTGTGCAACTACATTGAACCATGGGATGATTTATCCTTGTCTCAGAAGAAGAGTCTGAATCAGAGATATCAAATGGGCTGTGGCTGCAAGGTGAGTACAGAACGAAACAGTGGCTGTGGTGGAGCCACCTGACAGGCACCAGCAGTTTCCAGTGGTGGGAACTGTTCTCTCATAAACAGCATTTTAAGGAAACCTGCAAGGTGCTGAAGCAATGCACTATTTCCCATAGATAACCACCTGCTACATGGTGCCCTGCTCCATCACTGCACCCAACGAGTGCCTCTGGACAGACTGGCTGATAGAGAGGAAGCTCTATGGGCACCAAGCCAAGCACTATGCCTGTATCAAGAGGAGTGATGGCACCTGCAGCTGGTACCGAGGTGGGCCCCCCCCCGAGAAAGAGTTCATTGATATAAGTGAACCTTAAAACCATCACTTCTAAAAAGCCTTGGAGTCTAATTCCATCCACCACTGCCCGCTCACAGCTTTGAACTGCCATCATCTAATGTATCTGTTGCTTAAAAACACAAACAAATTGTTCTGTACAGTAAAGTCCGAGTCTGTGGGACTGGCACTGGTGTAGGACAAGGGACAAACCTCCTGGAGGTACCTACTCTGTGCTGTTATGCTTTGCACAGAGGCTCAAGCTGAGAAGGCTCCTCTGTGTCCTCCAAGGCATAACAAGTTCCCTTTTGCCAAAATGAATGTACAAGAACTAAAGAGTTGCCAGAATTTGTCCCCTGTTTGATAACCTACAGATTAAGAGCGCCCTGTGTTGTATTCCAAATCTTTCCAATGAACTAAGGAATGTTTTATAGAACTATTTTTTTCTGTATGAAAGTCTTTGGCGAAAAAGAATTATTGTACAGTGTATATGTAAAGTATTGTAACAATGTGCTATTAAAAAAAAAAAAAAACACAAGTACTTCCTTACCTGTTGAAACAAGTTGAACACTTCTGGGATTAAAACAATCTGTGCTCCGTATTTTGTATATTCCTTATGTCACAGCTTTCTCTATCTAGAGTTGTAACATTCATTGATAACTAAGCTAAGAAACAGCCTTGATAAACAAAATCCTCTTCCCACCTCAGCATTCCTATGGACTAGCCACACCTTGCTGAAAGAAAAGCCAGATGTTCTAATGCTTCAGCATGTCATGGAACCAACAAAAACGATGATAGGCTGACACTGCTCATATTTACAGAAAACTTGTCCCTCAGGGCAGCTGCAGCACTTGGTAATGCCTCTCTCAATATGTGACCAGGTCATTGTATTCCAGCACTATTAAAAGCCTTGGCTTTAGAAACTCATGTAAAAATACATGCAACAGATACTGCACTTACATGGCAAGTGATTTCTGAAAGCTGTCCAATATTTGACCATATTTAATTATTTTTCATTCCTGAATACCCATCCTAGTCTGTCACAGTGAATTTGGCTGCCCACGAACTTGTACTAGAGAAGTGTTACATTTTGCCTTTTACTTTTTTAGTGTCTTAACTTTTCTAAATTGATTCCTGTAGCTAGTACCTAATCTCACACATATCTAAGTTCACAAAACTAATTGAATTCACAGTGGTAAAACTTCAGAAACTATTTCAGTAAATGCCAAAGTTCAGACAGTTGTCCAACAACTCTTTGTGTCCCAGAAACTAGGGGAGAACCCTCACGCAGGATGGGAATCTCTAATAGCTGCCATCTCTGATGTATTTTACTCTCTCCAATTTTCTATACTGGATTTCTTTCACTTCATTCCCATTTCGTCTAGAATTACTCTTTTGTGTTCCTTATATGAGACTTTAGAACAGAGGCAGAGATTTAGACAGTTCTGCGTTCATTTGGTTGGATCAGGTCTATTTAAAGGGTTAACATCCTTTACTGGCTCCTGTTAACCCCAGGGTGACATTCCCAGCCTGGGGGCTCCGTCAGAGCCACCACATTATTGCTCAAGGGTTTTGCAAATACTTCCTTCAGTTTGTTTGCTATAGACTCCTAATAAAACCACCAGGACGTGAACTTGCAAATAATAAGTGCACGTCTGGAAGTGCACAGACATCTCTGATGCCATTCAAGTCACTGAGGTAGTAGTTTGGCCATGAAATTCAGCAAGCCCCACACAACTTAGAACACTCTAAGATACGATGCATCGGATGAATAATGTAGACCTGAAAGAAACCCCACTGCACAAATTATTTTTGTGACATATTTTCACCTTTTTAATGTTTCTTTTGACAGTTGCACAAATGCATATTCAAAGGATAGGTTTCAAAACACTCTTCTGAGAATAAATATCGTTGTTTACTTTTTCTGTGGCTAAATTTATCCAATGAAATTCAAATGGTGGGAGACCAACAGGAAGGCATGTCATTGTTTCTTTGAGAAAAATATATCCTATAACATATAAAAGTCAATGTTTCACTTTTTAAGCACTGGAAATCAGTTTTGTTATTTTAATTTAAAATCCTAAAGTAAAACACCATGTATTTGTAAAGACAAAACTAAAATTACCAAACACTATTCATTTGGACCATAGATTTACTATGGCTACTTACATAAATGAAATAAAAAGAATAAATTGGTTACATTTCTTCCAAAAAGAACTGATATTGCAGTGAAAATATTGGCAGTGCTGTTTACTAACAGTCCTGTGCATTTATATTACTAATTTAAAGAAAGACTTAAAGCCAGGTCTTATTTCATCATGTCAAATCAAAAGAATTCCTCGAGAAGCCCATGAGAGCTTAATAACCACACAATGTCTGAATCAAGCACAGGGCTGATTATTATCCAATACATGTCCAGTGTAGCATTTGTTTCCAAATCCATTTTGATGTGATGGTGTCTTTTGAACAGCCCTCTGCAGCAAACAGATGTTTTCTGCCTTTTAACTCAACACAGTTCCGTTTCTCTTACAGTTTTAGAGTAACTAAACCTTAAACTCAACTCACCTGACACAGATTGTCTTTGAGTGCTTTTGTACAAGTAAATGCTTTCTTTTATATTTATGAACAGACTGTAATACAAATTGTATGCCGTAATTAGTTTTAAACACATTTTATATTTGTCCTGCCATAAAGCATCCCACATGCGGTGTTTCACAATTAATGGCTGTCGACTTTTGATTTCTGGCTGAGCATAAATCTGAGCAAACTTACCACAATGGGTGGTACAAAGATTATTTTTCTCCCTCATATCAATAAATATGGCAAGCAAAGCTTTACAAAAACCCCTCTCAGAATGAGATTTTATTTTCCCTGAGATTCAGCACTGAGAAGATTATGAAAAGGCTTGACTACAATGTGGCATCCTCAATATGTTATTTTCCTATCAAGGTTTTTACTGTAGTGACATTGATATATTATCTACAGCAGATTATTTTTACAACACTTTATTTTTACTTCTTGAAAATGCATGTGTTTATATGAAAGGTTAGAGCAGGAATATAGCCTGGCACAACACTTGATTTTAATTTGACAATGACTCACACAACTTATGGTAAGATTAGGGAATAGAAGAGAGAAGAGAGATTGTACAGGTCAATGGGGAGGAAACACCACCTTGAATATTGCTAGCTTTTTCTCAATGTTCCAGTTAAGTTTTAATTAAATTGTTCAACAGTTATGTTGAAAAAGCCGTGTTGTCTTTTTCTTCACGACAGAGAACATAAGAGGTGGGAATGTAGTGAAATAAAGGGAACTAATTACTGAGGGAAAGGCTGTAGATATGACTCAACTACCAATGAGTTCAAAAGCCTTACAGCATTTTGTATAATCAGTCTGGGATGAATGTTTCTGTTTCAAAAAGTGTTTCATTAAAGCAGCTCCATTTTTACACAAAAGAATGGCATCTTTGTTTATTTACCTTTTATTGCCGGCTAAAGACTCAGCACAAATCATCAGCAGAGCATGAAAGAAGCAGAGGAAACCCCAACACAGCCGCACCTCTGGCACACTCAGCTGAGCCCTCAATTCCCAGAGATCTGGGGCTTTCTGCTGCTCCCCCATCTCCCCTGGGCTGGTTTGCATGGAGGGGAGGGAGAGCTCCAGGCTTCCAAGTAGGGAATAAAAAAGGAAGGAGCAAACACAAGAGGAACTACAGAAAAAATATTTTAAACTCTAATTTCCAAATTCTGTATAAGCAAATGAGGTCAGCTGTTATTAAAGTGTTTAAAAAACAAAACAAAAACTAAATAGCATGATATGTTTTCAGGTCAGCAACAAAAGATTGGTACCCAGACCATCTTAAAACTCTTCATTCTAGAAATCTGAATGCAGTGTTATCTTGTACAGTATTGCCTGATCATTTCCCAAACCACAGAATTCCAAATCCTTTCTTCAGAAGGAATAAAACCAAAGAAATGAGTCCCATCACAGTCAGTTATTGCAGCACTTGTAAGCCACATATGGCAATGCAATACCCAAATGTGATAATTTTCTGTAGATTAACATTCATTTCATAAAATACGTAAAGAAAATTACTCAGCTGTGGAGAACAACATTCAAAAGTTCAAACAAAAGGCAAATAACTTAGCAGCTTAGACTTTAATGAGCATGTAAGGGAACAAAGGGAGCGGAAACCACTGACACAGTTGTTATACTCCGCAGCAAAATATGCCATATAAAACTTATGAATCTAACACATTAATTCTTGCCCCAAAATTATAGGATATGCTCTTTGGTTCTATGTACTGCAATTTAGTGAGGCATTCGAAAGACTTGCTTTTTCAATAAAATCATAGACTATCTCAGGTTGGAAGGAACCCATAGGGGCCATGGAGTCCCACAGGACTGCCTACAACTAAACCATACACCCAAGAGCATCATCCAGATGCTCCTTGAACTCCGACAGGCTTGGTGAGATGCCATGGAGAGCCTGTAGATGATAAAATAATGAAGAAAGAACAATAAACTGCAGGCAGGAAATGACAAACCAGATATCTTAGATATTCTTAGGAAAATAGATCTAAAAACTTATTACTATTTAAAAAAGCATCTTGCAAAATGAGATGTGGTTCTGCCTCTCTAACAGTTATGAAGGAAAGCCTAAGGCAAAAAAAACTTCCTGTGCATTGTATATTTTCCTGACAGATCCATCAACAAAACCCCCTTTCCCTCTGGAGAGATCTGACCCTCTGGGACAACATTTAGACCTGCTGCTCCAAATCAGTACCTCTGGCTCTACAAAACCTCTGTGTACCATCTCACTGTGGTGAAATCTCTTCTCAGAAGTGTCATATATGACAAGTGGAAACATCTGTGAATTCATAATCCAAAGGAATCAGAGAGAACTGGACAAACAGGATGAAGGCCCATCCTGCCACTCTTGCAAAAAATACAGCAGAACTGCTCCATACTGTGTTTGTTACCAAAGGATGAGGCAGACGTGGGAGAAGGAAGAGTTTAGAAGAGATCTCAGTCACCTGCTGCCCCTGGGGCTTACCTGAGGTTCCACCTATGGTAACAAAGTGCCAGCCAGAGTCTCAGGACAGACACACAGCAGTGACAGCTTAGGGACCTCGCACAAACAGCCAACTCACAGATTTATCCTGACCTTGCAGCAGTACTTGAATCCCAGCTGTGGGACATATGCTGAATGGATTAGATTCTACAATAATTGATGCTTCTCTGCCAGGCTATTCAATCAGCAAAGAGCCTCCCTCCAGTCTCTCTCAGTGTTTCCTCTCAAGAAATATACTCAGAATTTTTGATTAGAAACCATAAGAAAAATAAGAAAAAAATGTCCGCAGCATAACACAGGTCATGAGTAAAGGTCATATGTGTTATTTTTAAGAATGCAGTTATGTCTGTAAGGAACTTGGAATAACACTGGCTCAGGTACACGAAGATCACAAGCCACAACCACCCTGATTTTAGGTGAATTCAAAGCCCTACACTAGTCAGCACACAGCCTTGTGCATCATCTCTGAAGACAATAAACACTTTGAACATATAATAAAGGACTGGGGTGAAAACAAACCATGAAAGTAACTCTTGCACTTTAATGGATGTTCAGTGTCTTTATCAGCATTTAATCTCTTCAAGATCTGAGGCTGGTTAGCTGAAAAATTACTACTTTCCCATCTGAGAATCCTCCACCTCACCATCACAATGCTTTCAAGTGGTCACCCAGTCTCATCCCCCCTGAAAGCTTTCCAAATGGCTTTTAAAATGGACAGTAAATGGGAAAAAGCAGTGGTGTGTTACAGTTCCTGTTTTACACAGACAACAAGTGGATTTAGTATTGCTATTTGCACGTACCATTTCCTTGTGATTTGGATAGAACGTCTGCTCGATTAAAGGGAACTTCTCAGGACCCAAAGTTTTGTAGACAGACACCAGCTGGGCAAACTATAAAATAAAGCAAAACAAAACAGGAAGCTTAGGAGAGAAACCACATTATAACCAAATGATCTCATACCGTCATTTTGCTTCTTGTCTTTGGTGTTTCATAAACTCAGCAAATCCACACACCCAGTACACATGGCCTCTCTCCTCTTTCCCACACACACCTTTTTAATCCATCCAAGCTGGGATTTAATGTAGAGATCAACACAGAACAACATCTCTAAGAGTTAAGCACTCACAGGTACAGAAAAGGAAATATACTGGAACACTGGATTTCAGTATCTCATTGTTTATATATTTTAAACTGATTTTGTGATAATAAAATCATTATAACTTCACCTTTTCTACTGTCTTTAATCTAAAGACCAGGTTTATCATTAATTCAGTGTCTGGCAACCCTGGACACTGAAACATGGTTTTGCAGAGGTGGCGAAGAGATAAAAGCAATAACTGTGTCACAGTAACAGGTCAGGTGAGGAACAAACAGGGGAATCTTAATTCCCTAGGCTGCAGCCTTGTACCACATGGTCACCCTTCCACCATCAACAAAGATTTTCTAAAGTGGATAATCTAAATAGCTCCATGTTATGCCATTTCAAGTAATGTCTATGATACAATATTCTAATATAATATTCTGTTAATGTTTCTGGGCCCTTTTGGTGGCACATCCAGCCTACCTGTACTCTGGACTGCAGTAACTTAACACAGAAAGCAAAACAACATTTACACACAGAAAGACAAAGCGTTCTGTATTAAATACAAATGTATTTGAGGGCTGTTCTTTCTCTTTAGTGAGCAGTTCACTCTTCTCTTGTAGCAGTTCAAAAACTAAATCACTCCTGGGCCCAGGGCTGAGCAGTGAGGTTTCCAGGGAGCAGAAGGGCTTTGGCAGCCAGAAGCCCAGTGCTGTTCCAGGACTCCAGAGCTCTGGCTCGGACATGCCTGTGATGTGTTCAATTGTCATTCTGCCAGCATGAGACATAAACAACTCAGCACAACAGTTCGAATAGTGGGATTTGCTGGTTGCAAACAGCACAAAAAGCAGAGAACAACAGAACTCTGTCCATAACGCAGATAAAATATCTATTCTGAGAAGAGACTGAGGGGGCAGGGAGAGCAAAAACTCTTTAAAGGCAAAAAAAATGATGAAAGCTTTGCATGCACTTCCAGCTGGCACAGAGGATTTGTTTAATTTAGTGGTGTTTACTTAGGTTTGGTAAAATACATCTTTAAATTTGGAATTCCAGTGGAAAATACCTTAATGATGAGCAGTCTTCACCAAAAGCCTATGAAACTGTACCTGAAAAGTGTGCAGTGCAAATCAGACCTCAAGGAAAGGAAATATTATCACAGCTACCAAAATAAGGTGGTTTGAGAATAAGATTCCTGACAACTTACTACTTATTGCTGTTCTTACACAAAATCCAAATTCAAAATTTCACAAGCAAATACTTCCTATTAAATACACGATTTTTGCCAAGAAATTGTTAGGTTAAAATAAATCTATTTACCTAGCTTTAGGTAAAAAACTTCCAAAAACCCCGTATTACTGTATTTCCTGTGATTCTTTTCCATTTTCACTGAAAGTGAGAAAAAGACAGTGAGAAACTGATTCTATTTTTCGGGACTGTGGCATTCATGCAAGAGGTAAGAAAACTGTCATTCAGATTAATACTAGCAAATGCTTGTTTACTTCAAATAGTATCAGCCACAGATAACACCCATGAATCAGTCTAAACTATCCTCTAGTCCAGGAATTAAGCTATGAAAAAGCAAGTAGGAAAAGTAGGTTTTAATTTGTGAGACAGAGAAAAGAAATATCTCAGATTTCCCACAGCCAGGGGAACGATTTATCCTTTGCCCCTGCTGGGATGCTGCTTCACCTCCATGGCTACAATTCTGAGAATCTCATGTCAAACATTTCTTCCCCAAAGGGCATCTTGATAAATTCTACCTCAATTCACACAGAATTTTTTGCATCCACAAATTGCTAGAAATAAAAGGAGAATTTCCCTAAAGTTTTAATGAGTTTCTATCCATTTTTAAGTGTGATCCGGACTATATCTTTTTATATTTTCCTGTTGAGCAGCCAAAGCAAATAAATATCAGTCCTGGGTAAGAGCATCATCTCTTTAGATGATAAACTACTGAATTATCTAATCCAGTGCTGACTGTTTTCAGACATGGGATATTCATGAAGTAGAAAATACTAATAGAGTCATTTTATATTTAAATGAAATATTTTATATGGATGCCAAAAAACCTGGGAGATTTTAATAATTACTTAAAAACAATGAAGTCATAGAGCTCAGTATTTCAGCAGAAGTCTTCTCAAAATCTTTAGAAAAAAACAAGGAAGTGGAAAAGGTTTTTAGTTTAGGTAGCTGAATTTACTTCTCATTTTCAAATTTTGCATCTTATTTCCAACTCAAAGAGGGGTGACCTTAGGTACATGTATTTACAGTTTTCAGAGAATTATCTTAAAAGGAAAATACTTGGATTTTGTAACACTCACTGTCATGTCAGCTCTTCTCTTTCCTAGTCAGGATTAAATGCTTTCACATCCAACCCTATAGATTGTTCCTCCACAGCAGAACAGAAGGCCAGCTGTACTTTTTCTCCTCTCCAACAAGGTATGACATAGATAAGAAGAAATACTTAGTCAAAAAGATTCCCTTTTATTTCATATAAAAGCTTTGTGGGATTTCATCACCCTAAGACTGGAACACGCTCAATTTGAATGAACAGAATGTGCTGTAACCAAGCCGTCGTTACCAAAAATCCCTTTGTTAACTTCATAACAATCTGAATAATTACTTTGCTTATCACTTTAGATGAGTTAAAATGTGCTTAATTACACGTGTGTGTCATCTCTGAAAGGCTCAGATTTGCTCCTGAACAAACCACACGAACTTTTCCCTCACAGATAATTAGATTTGATATTTGAAACTAATTACTCCAGATGGTGCTTTGTGTTACCTTTAATTCCAGCACACTGCTAATCTCTCTTGCCAGGCTGATGGATTTATATCATTGCCCATTCCTGTGGGGAATTTCCTGGGATGTTGAGTAAGATTTTCATGCAACAAACTGCTTCCCACTTGCTGTGGAGTTGTTGCCCTGTCAGGACAGCACCACTGGGCTGTGCGTTACCGAACCTTCTGTCACAGATCTCCCTTTGTTGGGAGTGTTCATTCCCTGTCCTTGCTTCTGCTGGCAGTGGGAGAACTCCAACCAGCCATCTAATACTTCATGGTAATAACTAAAACTATCCCAAAAGTTTCCAGATAGTCAATCCAGATGAGTTGGCATTCTGAAACGGGAACCTAACTTGGATGAGTGAATACTCCTTGAATCCTTCTGTCATAAAAAATAGCACTTTTAGCTGAGACTTATCTTTGGCTTCTCTAAGGTGTGGGCACACCTAAGGAGTGAAGAAATTTCATGCAATACTGGTTTACTTCTGGATTTCCATACATAAATTTGCTTCTTACCAAATATAATGATGAGCAGCAGCATTTGTGGATGAAATGACCAAAGTAAAATTCCTAAGTTTCTAATGTGATTTCAGTATTCACCATGTGAGCATGGATGATCACATGTGAGCATGCTGATCCCTCAGCAATGGGATTTTCCTTTCAATATACAAAGGGAAGGTTCCTTTTTGCTACAGTGGCCAGCACAGGTCCCTTGGAGGGTCTGCAGGTTAGGAAGCTGAAAGGTGAGCTGAGTTACATTATAGGCTGGTTATGTTACAATTCCATTATAGGAATCTAATAAAGAAAATGACACATCGACTTTTTCATCCCCTTCAGATGGCACCATGAAAAATATCCTGAAGTCCATTTTTAGGCTGAAATGTCCATTTTCAGGCTGAGGCTCAGAAATATGGTTGGTCATTCCATAAAAGTGTAATTGCATTGTAAGAAAAGTTCAAAAGCACAGACTAATCACCATCAGAACAAACATATCACGGGTCCTTGGAGCCAGCAGATTGAGACACAAACATTTCATTACCCCTCAGAGGGAGAAGGAATTAGGCAGTTGTGTGGAAGGGGCCAGGAGGATAGATCTGACACATGTACTCTGTGGGAGTCAATTTTTCATTATGCCTGCATGTTAAACATAGTTTCTGTATTGTCTTTGTGTTTGTTTGTTTAGATGATTGGGTTTTGAAATTATTATTACCTGGGAAGTAGCTGGGTTACCCTTTTTACCCTCTCCATGTGCTTCCTTGTTGTGACTGGCCAAGGTTTCTTCTCTTACACCTTCGTAAACATTAAATACTTTTCCTGAAGGGTGAGTTCATACACATTTCATTTGCTATTTGATACCTAATAGTAGAATGGAGGGGAACAGACCACTGACTGCAGCTTATGTACTCTTTCTTCTCTGTCAGCAGGACTGACAGACAACTTAATGGAAGTATTCAAACTTCCAAAGCCAATTCAGAGTTTGACATGGCAACTGAAAGGTGGAACAGTGCCTACAAATCAGTTTGCGCACATTAACAGAATACAGAAAAGATGGGAACTGACAACAGAACTTGGTGTTCCTCCAGTGGTTTTCCATTCCGACCCAAAGCCAAAGACAACATAGTTGGACTACGAATGGAAAGATTACTGACATGGACCCTGCTCTGGAATTCAAGTGGTAGTTTTATAACAGGGATGAGCTGTTCCCTAACCCTTGTGCAGCCCAGCATCATACAGGAGCAAGGTGGTGATCTGTGCCTTCCCAGCTGAGCTCTTTCCCCCATTGGACTTCTCCCTCAAGCCCTGCTCTGGGACTAACAGCATCTCTACCTTCCTTTGACTGCAGCTGATATTTCCTCACCGTCTTCACCTTCAGCTCCATCAGCCTCTGGGGTTCTTGTCTGCACCTCCTGAGCCTGCTGCTCAGCCTGTCTGGATCGTGCTGACACCTCCCAGGGTGATTTGAGCTGTCTGCTCCTGGTTACCCAGAATTTCCAAGGGCATTCATTTGGCTCCTGTACTTCCACTGCAGCACGAGCACTGCCTCTGAGAGGCACAGCTCTCCCACTGCTCATCACTGCTGTAATTAACTGCTGGAATGGTTTCACACTGGAGTTACAGCAGATGAGATACAAACCATTAAGAGCTTCTACAGGGTAAAAAAAAAAAATAAAAAAATAAAAAGCCTTAAATAAAAACCTCATGCCCTTGGAAGAACTGCATGAACTCGCCTACAAATTACCACAGTGCATCCATGAGAGAAAAAAAAAAGTTTTTTACAACAACAAGCAGGATTAAAAAAAACCCCAACCAACCAGAAAAGGGTCACAGTTACAGAGACAAAAACATCTCCTCTTGGGTTGCAGGGCTGGGCAGCAAAGCATCTGGCAACGAGAAACACCTTGGCTGATGGAAGAAGCACTGACAGAATGTGTAAACACTGAGGAAAGCGAGACTTAAGGAAGACACACGGCTTAAAATGAAGGAAAACAGCCTATAAGCATTAAGGGAAGAATTGAGACAGATCGAGACATGTTCGTTAGAAAAGAATTCGCAAAAAGTAAAACCACGATGCCTAGATCAAGAGGCCTTCTGGAACTCTGTATTCCAGAATGAAAAGTTACAGAGGGAAGAAAGAAGTTTATGGAAGTGAGAGGCTCCGGGAACTCCTTCCTGGGTGCTCTTTCAGCAATGAGAACATGCATTTTATTCCACTGCTGTGGGAACACGGAGTTCAGTGTTCTGATCAAGGAAACATTTGTGCACCTGTTTATCTTGATGGGACTCGGGCATGTGCTTAAGCACTTCTCAAAAGGGTTTGGGGCTCACTACAATAAAAAGATATTTTACTGTTTGCGGGATTTTTGAGGGATATTAAGGTCCGGAGACCTTCCAGTTCAAATAGTACATTTTTACAAAAAGACTGAAATATTCAGTGAAACTTCACAGTAGAGGAAGAAATTGATGGTGGATTTCCATGGTAGAATTCCATTCCTCAGACACCACCAGCCACCCCACTTTCTGTTAAGTCCAGCACAGCAAGTCAGAGGACTTCTCTGAGGTGCTTCACACCCAAACAGTGCATTTTTAAAAAAACCCAGCATTTTAAACTGAACCATCAACTAAACACACTTCGGCTGTGGTAGTTACATCTCATAAAAGAAACCAGGACAAGTACGCTTGGCATCCATTTCAGATGGGAAATGGAGTAAGGACAGAATCTAAACCTAAAGCCATGTCAGCAAGGAAATCAGTGGGGAAGATCAGCGCTGGTGGGGCTTCTGGAGAAAATGTGGGGAAACAATACTTGTGTAGAGGGAGAGGGGAGAGGATGGAGGGGGCATTGTCCTCCTGATGGAGTTAGTGCAACGGGACGAGTTTTCCTGGATGGGTGACAAATTCCTTTATCAGGAAGGGGAGTCCTCCCCTCCTGATTCTGCTCAGCACTGAGTCACCATGGTCATACATAAAAGAAGCAAATATAACCTCTACCTAGATTTGGCCTTGAAAAAATGATCTTCTAAGGTACTTTAATAGGGAATATAACACACAGGTTTCCTTTTTAATTACATATTAAGACTGCACAAGAAATCAAACCTTATTTTCATAATCTGGCCTTCAGTTGTGCCTTAAGAAAGCACAGAAGAGGGTTTCTGAGTTTCAATACCGTGGCAGGAACAGCAGATAAAAAAAGGGATATGAACCACAGCTTTACAGTCCTGTTTTTCAGATGAATTTTACAGCCTTTATTTAAACAGTTTCTTTCAGTAGAAGGTAAGAAATGGTTAAAAGTCTGTTTGAATTTTCTGCCACCAGAAATGTTCAGTGCAATCAAAGTCTGTAAAGGATGTCAAGAGCTCCCACTGCTGCTTTTTAGTGCAGAGAACAACAGGAAAAAGTGGCAGCAGTCTACCATGAAATTCAGAGATACAGTTAAAAAATCTGAGTCTATTTTTGCATTAAATGCAGTAAATGCTGGTCAGTGTAAAATATATACGTTGTCAGTACTTCAGAGTACTTCAGAGCACACGCAAGTATTGATGAATATAGAGCTGTAAGACTTACTGTCTGTATGGAACAGAAAACAAATCATCACCACACTGAGGCATATTCATTATTTAAGGATCTCTGCTTTTTTCAAGGAATTTCAAGTGAGCTTATTTATTTTAGGAAAGAAAATCAGTAAGCAAGACTGGAATATACCCTTTCTATTTGAAGGCTAGATTAAACTACAGCAGCTCTATAAAGACGTGCAAAGAGCGAACACACTGCTAGGCTTCATGTATTTAGATTTCTAGTTATGCACTTAAATTACTAACTATTTATGAAATGTGCTCCAGTTCCATGTTCAAACCTGGTAGTAAAATTGTATTTTGACCAGAAAGCTTAAAATGTTTTCACCTTCCTTCTGACACGGTTTTGTGAATTTACTTTCAGCTGTTGCACTACAAAGCCATCAACATGTTTTGCTTTAACTGGCAGACTGGGAAAAGAGGCCAAAACCTTTACTGGCTGACAGAATTAAACTGCAGATTTTATGCTTAAGAAAGTTGTGCTCTAAACAGTGCTGGAGGAAAAGCACCTATGGACAATTTGTTCTGTGGCTGCCGTGTAGATACACAGACCTCTGCCTTCAATTAAACACCCTTCATATGAATAAGGGTCACAAAGACCTCTACCACTGATGTAAGTATTTGCTCATAGGCCAATGGAATTTGTTACAGACTTTGCCACGCACCATCACGTGGGGCTGTTCAAGCTCTGCCACCCGTGTCGTGGTGTCCAATGCCTCAAACAAGCAACTCTGCTCTGCTTGAGGGACAGACAGCTCCTGGCTCCAGTCCTGGAGCCACAGAAAGGAATCGCTCTTGCTTCAGTAGCTTCCTAAAGCGAAAGGGCAGGGAAAGGCCACTCCCCACCTCCAGCTGCCCTGTGCCCCTGCCTTTACCTATCAAGCAGATCAATAGTGCCAGAATGGTTGAAATAAAAGGAAAGTTCAGTGCTGGCTCTGGTTTCATCTAATGGAACACATGTAACTATAGCCACCGACTGAAATACATCTTAACATTTCTAACATTTATCATGGTAACAGACATTAAATTTGAACATCCCTAAATGTCTTGTCAGATTGCAAGCATGCATTCTTTAGCCTTGACCTTTAAGAAGATCCCCTCTGGTATATAGAGGAGAGCAATAAATAGCCAAATTTTATCCCATTGTTCAGCATTATCATACAATCTTGTTTTGAGTAATGAGCACAGAATTTTCTTACAGTGCAATACATATTTATAGTGTCTTTCTGTAAACCAAACATGGACAAGCATTGAAAATCTCCTAGATTTACAGTAAATAGGTTTTCAAAATACTTCTCTTCTTGCACACATTCATTTTGTTTGTTATTCACTCTCCATAAGATACTTCGACACAGTACTGAAACTTGTCTATGTGATAGTATTGCCTATTAGCATATCTTCACTAATTTGTGTCAACAGGATGCTGGAATGAACAGAACTAGTCTCTTTTCTCTGCTCCTCCCTGTGGAGTGCCGACAAGTATCCTGCCAGTGTCTCAATCTGTTGCTTAAGATTATTGAAGTATGACTTGAAGGGGAAAAAGCACAAGAGGGTAACTTTGAGCAGCAACATGTGAACGAGAAAACAAGGTGGGGGAGAGCACTGTAATACCATCAAACAGCAAGAAAGGGCAGTTAAAACAGACCTTCCAAAGAAAGCAATGCAAGAATAGAGAAATTCACTAAGAGCAAAAAGATGAAGACAGATAAGTAGAAAATCATCTGCAAAAGAAAGGCAAAGCAGAATATGGCTCATGAAGGCTCGGAATTGTGTAAGCTTGGCAAAAGGAGCAGAAAAGAAGAATGTCAACAAACTTGCAAAAAATTATTTGGCCGTCTGCTCCCAAACTGTAGGAAAAAAACCAAACAAGAACTGTGAGATTTACAGTACTACCAAGTCTGACAAAAGGAAAAGTCATAACCAGCCTTCCCTCAGAATGGCTGCAGATGAGCAAGAAAGTAAATTTTGGCTTAACGAAGTGTTCTATGGAACTTCTCTTACACTTAAAACCCTGAATAACAATAAATTCCTTCAATAAAGCAGAGTCTGACACCTGAAGATGTTTCAAGACAAAGTCTGTTCTCATCTGGAACTCTGTAAAAAACACCAGGACCTTTCAGCTGCCTTAAAGTCCTACAGGTATCTCTGCCTTCCACTCTGCCAGCTTTTGCCCAGAAAACACTTCCTCTTTGGTTCCTCTCTTTCCCACATCACTGGACTGATGGAGCAGTGTGTCACTATGGCAGCAGTGTCCTTTGCTTGAAGCCAAGCCTGCTCAGCACCCAGCTTTCCATCGCCACACTGACAGGTGCCTCTTCACAAGCTGTCACAGCTCAGCCGTAGCTCGACACACCACAGTGGCCTCTCTACATCCCTTTATGATTCCATCAAGTCAGTATTGCAAGCTAAACACAGACCCTTCCATCACCATGGCAACAGCTAATTAAGGTCACAGTGCTCAAGTGCAAAGGATTTTTGCAAACCCATCATTACGTTGCAGGTTTTGCCACCTCCTTCACCAGAGTAAATGTGTAATTTTCGTATCAGCACATCCTGGCAGCCTTATACACCAGCCCCTGCCATGCAGCCTCCCAAGGCACACTCACTCCCAGGAGAAAACAGGAGCGGTCAGCTGCAGGTGCTGGGAAGTTTTTCCTCTGCAGTAAAGGAAGCAGAAGTACGCTCATGGAACTGGAGTGATTCTACGAGGATTTTCTTTCTCTTCAGTCATATACAGTTTTTCTATATAACTACAGCAATTCCATGGTCTCTGCAGTGCTGAAATACTTATCTGTCAGAACTCAGAACTTGCAATCCAGCTCCTTTAATGCATATAATTAGTACATCCCAGTGCAGGCTTAACTGAAATTAAAAAAAAGGAGCTATGTTCTATCTACAGCAGCCATGGACATTGAACCTTGCAATCCCTGACAAGTAAATCAGAGTCTTCATGTTTAGTGTACTCCACTTAACTCTCCCTCCCTTCCTAATTCCATTTACTAGCATATTTTAAAAATATTATTTCCCCAGTCTGAATCCTTAAATTTTACCTATGACTGCAAGCACTGACATCATCATCATCACATTTTCCAGTTACTTCTGGCCTCCACAATTAGTTATTTCACCCACCCACGCGGAACCACAGAATCATTTAGGTTGGAAGAGACCCCTAAGATCACACAGACCAACCATTAACCTGCTAAGTCCATCACTAACCCAGGTCCTTAAGTACCTACATGTCTTAAATCCCTCCAGGGATGGTGACATCATGTACTATGAGCAAGTTTACATACAACCTTTAGGCATCAGTGAAGAAAAGTCTCATTTATTTCTGGAGTGACATTTTCAAAAGGAAAACAGAGATAATGAAATGTCTAGATTGCTACTTTAAATAATATCAGATCACAACTTGGGGTAATTAGTTATGCTCTTTTTCCTCTTTACTTTTTCTTTTCTTTACAATAGGATCCACTGATTAGACGTGAGTGAAACTGTAAGATGGATTGGGAATCCATCTAGGATAGTATAAGATTTTGCCTCACCTTAATTCAGTGCAGCTGTAAATTAAACCAGATAAAATATTAAGTCTCATTTGATTGGGACATGTCACACACAAGACTATTCTCTTGCAACATGACACTGCAATGAAACATTCTAACGTGGTGAGACTGAGGCATGAACAGACGAGGCTCCTCCACAGCTCTGCATGAACTCAGCAATAAAGAACTCAGTCTTTATTTATAAAACTCACACTTTCCCCCTAGCTAAGTACTTTCTGACATTCTTACTGACATTTAAGTGAAATTCATCTCAAGTCAGGATCATGAATTTTTCATGAGGTAGGTGGTGTTATCACAGAAGTTAAATAATCCAAGCAGTGCAACAACCCCACATCATGAATATGTTTCAGTACTCAAACATCTCACCACAAACAGTCATTTCAACATTTTCTTTGCCATATTGCTCACATTCAACTTTTCAAAGGGCTATACAATGCTCTGAACTTCTGACAAGCATTTGAAAGAATTATGTGTCCTGACACCAGAGAAGACAAGCTTTAAGACTTCAGTATGTTCCTGGCAATCTTCCCACCACACCCAATCTTCCAATAATATAACTCAAGTCAAATACAAATTTGTTCACCATTTATTGGCAAATGCACAGAAACCCAGGTGTGTCTGCAGGCAGAGCACAAAAAGAGTTCTGCTGGAAAATTAAGGGCAGGTGCTTCAGTTTGTGATGCAGGTTATGAATCTGCCCTCAGGGTTGAAAAGAGATGTTGTGCATCTGGAACTGTGAGTTCTAAAAACACCAAAAACCTGACACTCTGAAGAACAGCAATTTAAAAACCAAAGGTCTTGTATTCTCATTTTATTTGAGAGCCCTTATATAAGTAGTCTAACTTCCCAGACTTCCCTTCCTAGTTCCATACTACTCCTAATTTTGCACTGGTGTAAGTAAGATTAATTGCCCATTCAGTATTTCCCATTCTTTAAAAGCCCATTCCATTGCACATCCTTTTTTTTTTTTCCTGCTGTTACGCAGGTTGCAATTCACTTCTGCCACTCAAATTTTACCTGCAGGAAAATCTATCTATTTCTCATGAATTAATAAAGATTGTTACTTATGGTTTTATCTGGCGTTCTCCTTTCCAGTTTTTCATAGGGCTTTTGAACTTTCAATGTTTACAGAAATAACTTCCATACAAATATCAGGTCATTGGTTTTGACAAAGGAATTGTGCAGAAAGACACCCCTTACATGCTATGGAGAGAGGGGGTTAATCAAGAGTAAGTCCAAGCATGTGATTCCTTACCTGCCCTATTGCAAAACTGACATGGATCTCAAGACTGCAGAATATGCTTTCTGTTGGAGCACAGCAGCATCAGTGGTTTTCACCCTTAATACAGCAACAGACTCAGGAGTGCACTCCCAGGCATCCAAAACAGTTTGTAGCAGGGATTTCTCACAGGCAGACAGGATGTAAGAGAAAGGTGTAATGCTTCAAGGTATAAGATGATATTGGCAAAACCAACAGTCCCTGGATACTGCTGCAGTATTCGAACATTCATTGGATCAGCTGAACCAAAGGATTAATGGAGTTTTACCCTTACAGTATCTATTCTGGGCATGGGTTGAAACAGCTCCATAGAGCCACAGAATACCCTGAGTTGGAAAGGACCCACAAAGACCGTCAAAGTCCAACTTCTGGCCTTGCACAGGACATCCCAACAATCCCACTAGCCTGCACGTCTCCTTCCAGTGTTTACCTTTCCTAAATCTGACAAAGATTTCATGATGCTCTGGGATATACACTGTTGTGTCTACATCTCCCAGGAGCACAAAAAACTGAAGTTAAATTCCAGGTTAAACAGCCAAACAAATCCCCCTCTGTTTGCACAGAAATTATTTTTGTGCTCAAATTAAAAGTCCAGACTCCTAATTAGGACCCAGCTAAGGGCCAGTACCACCACCCAGTCAGAAAGGGAACCAATTGCAGGTTTCCAGGCTTAGTTTATGGTCATGGGTAGTTAAAACTCAGGACTGAGCTCGGTGGTGGAGCCAAGCCCAGCCACAGTCCCAGCACGTGGACATCGCTCCTCACCCTCCCTGTGCACAGCCCTGCAGCGAGGGCACACACAGGCCCTGATCCATTACACCACCTCATGAAAACCACTGCAGGGAACTAAGATAACCAAAACATGAAGGAAACTAGTTTGGAGCATGTGACCTGTCTGATGCTAAAATGCCTCTACAATAGTTATTTCTGAGAGGCAAAACGTGAGATGTGAAATGGACTCCTGCTGAAGCTCTGCAAAACGTATTTAAAAGAAAACATATTTCAGCTGCCAGATGTACAAGTGGCAAGGTAGAAAATCTCAAAGAGAAAAATATCCATCATCTCTGTATTCAACTAAAAATAAGATAATCTGAAAAATATTTTCATTCCATTCATATCTATGCTGAGACAAACAAAAAAAGGAGAATTTTTGCAAAACCCAAAGGTATAGATATGGCAATGTGTAAGAAGGACTTATTAATTTACTTTTTATTGCATCATCATTTCAAAGAAATGCTACTGGGTTTGCTTCCCAGCTTTATTGTATACAGTGAATCAAACCATTGAGAAATGCCACACAGCTAGAAAACGTAACTTATGAAAATAATTAATCCAGCATTGTCCATTATGTATTCTGAGAATTTATAAATGCTCTATTAATTATTTATTCCCTCCAGTACTCTGCTGCTACATAAAAGTATAATAAAATTAGCCATAAAGAGATATATGTTCAAATCTGCTGACAATTTTTAGGAGGGATTTTCATATTAAATGTGAAAAAATAAACATCTTCAAGGCAATAAAAAGTATTATAGTAAAACTTTTCTTCAGTGTGAAAAATATCGACAACTGTTTTTTCTTACCCAGACATCAGAGAAAAAAAAAGAAGTTTTGGCTATTTATAACGTGGGATTCTTTAAAATTCTGTTAGGTCTTGGACAGCTGAATACACCTATTAGAGGAATAGTGACTGCACCATGGATAATTTGTGGCTAACAAAATTTAGTTCTCTATGAATCAAAAAGACCACCAAATTCTATCTCCATCACTACAAAGCATGTTAAGAAAAACTGCATTGGCTTCTACACAAAAACTGGCAAAGATCAGTGACTCTCCAGGTGTAACTGAAAGGAGCAACTCCTACCCCACAAGCACAGGATTATGAAAAGGGCTTTGAAATGAGGAAACGACTAGCTTCAGATTTCCTTGCTACAGCATAGCCCCCAGAATTTCACAGGCATGAGGAAAACACTGGCTAAAGTCTGTTTAAATTATGCTCAAAACCACAAATATGAAAAATATTCTCAGCTTGCTTTTCCCAGAGAAACTGTGAATAAACACTCTCCTTACTTGAGGAAGAATGTTAGCAGGGGACAGTCTTTCCCTTAGCTTCCTCACTTAGATCACTAGTTGTACCACAAATATTTTTTCTCTCTGTCTCCACACTGTCTCTTTGAAAAAAAAACAATTTAAGCTTACTTTTTATTCCTTTCACTATTGCTTCACTGCTCAGCAAAGTAACTTTGCAGCCTGATAATCAATGTTCATGAAGGGGAACTAAACCAGCAATAAAAAAAAAAGGCACTATCTGGCTTTGCAGCAGTGGCAGAAGGTCTGGGTGCATCACTTACCACCCAGGGTTTGTCACAGAAGTTGTAGATGGACTCCAGGGAGTTGACACTGGGGATCCCAGCGTACTGCATCCCGATGATCAAGTTACGGAAATCCTCATTTTCTGCCATACTGAAGGAATGTTGTCGAACAAGGACAAAATCAGGCCTGAATGACCTAACAGGAAAAAGAGACATTGCTGATAGTCAATGATTGAAGTGTTTTTCTTTCAAGAGCAAAACGTTCAAAGGGAAAAACTGAGGGATAGAGAAGGGCTGAAAGACCACTCAAACCAAAGGTAAATGCTACAAGATGGAAAGAGTTGTGATTGCTCTATGAAAATCTGTACTGCATCAATTTTCAACTGATGTTCAGAAAACATCAGAATCTCCTCAATTATGTAACTCCATTAAGAGGAAAGAGAAATTATCATTGATTTCAGGTTGTTTTCCTGAAAGAAAAACATACCTAAAAATCACATACATAAACTCTGAGCATATTCTTAAGCTTGTGTACTCCCATTTCTGAGCAAGGACAATCAAAACTAAAGCAGATAAATGACTCTGCCAGAAACTTAAGCTTTTTGGAAAAAAATGTTTTTCATAACTATTGTCAGGCTGTTTTCAAGACAGCACCATTGCTGCCAAAATGGAGATAACCACAATTGAACTTTTGATAAGAGATTTGTCAAAATGAATTTCTAAACTTAAAACTGCATTTTTAGCCCTCTTTTCCCTCTTGTATCTAATGAGCATTTCCCTTGCTGCAGTGTCTGTGGTTTCCTGCCCTATCACCCTGCACCTTTGAGAACAGTCTGACACCACCTTCACTTTACTCAAACCCTGACATTTAGCTACTGAAGAAGGTTACGGAAAACTGAAGAAACTCTCTCTCTCAACAGGAGAGAGCCACCAGCACAGGGGCAATTTGCTCCTAAACTTGACTGGTGAAAGAGTTTCTTCTGCATTCCAATTGTATAGGTGGAAAAAAAACCCTGAGTAGATTGAAGCTATCAACCTCCTGAAAGAGGTATAACTACAGGGCAAACTAGAGTAATTACTTACATGTCTTGAATAAATACAACCTGTGTATTGGAATGAGAAACTCTGAAGATCACAAAATGATTCTGAAGTCTCACTCCAGGAAAACAAACCAAAATAACTAAACCCCATGTTTAAAATTGCTTTAGCAATTTTGAGATTCCAGCCTGAATGCAGTAGTCAAAGTAGATTAGCTGGATTCTTAATGGCTCTCAAATCACAGCATCGTAGAACAGTTTGAGTTGGAAGGGAGGTTTTTAAAGCCCATCCAGTACCACCCCCGGCCATGGGCAGGGACACCTCCCACTAGCCAAGATTGCTCCAATCTGGCCTCGGACACTTCCAGGGATCCAGGGGCAGCCACAGCTTCTCTGGGCAACCTGTGCCAGTGTTTTACCACTGCCATTGCAAAAAAACCCCAAACCAAACTTGCACGATTTGGCAAAAGTAACGTCATAGATTTGTTGTCAAGAGTCATTAAAATGGCACTGTAGCTCAATGACCAAAACTTGTAAAGAAATGCCTGCCTTTAAACAGGTTTCCTGAGATGTGTTTGCAGCATAGCTCTGAAAATTCGTGATCTGGGTTTCATGGTGCTGTGCCAACAGTTTGAAACATGGAAATCCAATTTACTAGCCCAGCATGAATAAAATACTTAGAGGACTAACAATCAAAATTGCAGATCCTTCAGTGAAAGAAAGTGCTAAGGGGATAACGCATCATCCGATAGACAGCACCATGGTTTTAAACAAAACAACAGAAAGTGTCCTTTAAAAGACCCATTTAATGAAACACTTGGGGCATTGAGGGAATGTAGTTTTTAAACATTAAAAATAAAGAAATGCATTTTCCTTTGCAAAAGCTCCTCAAAGGAATATGATACACTCATTGTTCTAGTTCTGTAATTAATGCTGGCCAGTGACTGTATACAGAAAAAGGTTATGAGAAAAACTTTTAATCCTGGCTCAAGCATCTGTAAGATCCAAAACCTCAGCCTTATGTTGCATGAGATGTAATTTTTCAGGATTTGACTTTCATTCTCAGAAACCAAACAAGTAGGTGCCTGATACACATTTTTTATCCTCCTAAACTGAGACCAAAAAATTTTGTCACTGAAATTGCTCTGATTTTGCTAACTAATATTCTGCCCATAAATCTCTGATTTAGGGTCACTTTGGACCTCAGATTAATAACACATATCTCCAGCTATCACAGAAACAGAAAACTGCTCTCCCATCATGTCTCAATCTCCCTCTCACACCAGAAAACACACACACACACATGCAGGTATCTCACACCAGGTCTGAGTGACATCAACTTCAGGCAGTTCTATCTGGATAAATAAATTACCCATAAAACTGATAATATTACAAAATCCCTTGTAATCTCATTATCAGAGTTATCAGATGACATAAGCAGCAGTTTTGCTAAGTTTTCTCATTAACTACAAATATACCCTTTTGTAGATGCTGTTTTCTGGAGGTTCTCAACTCATAAACTTTTGACATGTTTTCACGCTAACCTGGCCTCAATATTTTTGTTCTTTGTTGAAAAGCTCCCTACAGAAAAGCCACTAAGGAGCAGTGATTGAAATTCTCTGGCTCCAAAACCTGTATCATTGAGTGAAAATCCCACCAACCCTAAAAAAATCAAATCTCTTACTCTTCTAAGAAAGTAATCTTGTGGATTTGGCACAAGAGTATCGTTATGGTTTTAAGCTGTAGAATTTTTAGATGCGTAAGAGATAAAACAGTTGTGAGTTTTGAAGCATAAATTTATTTTCAGTATTTTTCCCTGATTTTTATTACATGAATGAGTAGAAATTTTCTTATCTTTTATATGGAGAGATGTTGTGCAAAGCCATGAAGATGCAAGACATGTTGTCCAGCTCCCTGACCTCTCACTCTTGCCCACAGATAAACATGAGCAGTAAAATCCAAGATCACTGTGGGCTCTACCTTTCTGAATACAATTCAGCCAAAAATCTGCTATGCTTCACTCACACTTAACTGCACCCGCCAAAATAGGAGCAATTTCACAATTTAGATAAAATATAGGACTGCCTGATATAATTTTGCTAATACTTAAGGTTTTACGGTGCCGAGACATACTCCTGTTTTCTCCCCTTACATTTACAAGGCTGTTGATGTCCTCACTGAAAAAAATGATGTTAAATTATGTCTTCAATCGGCATAATCTTTTTTGGACAAAACAACCTACTGGGAAATCTTAGGCATTTAAACTGAAATCTTTCAAACAGACAGTGATATTCCAGTAACTGCCCTGAGAGAAGTGTTATTACTTGGCCTGTTTCAATAGCAAATATTCAACACCGGAAATAAATACTGCTCATCTGGGAAAGTCTGGCAAGTACAGAATTGCCAAGACCCTGTGTATTGCCGAAGCACAGATAAAACCTAAATCAAACCCCCTATTTCCCAATTATGTATTCTTTATACTGGAGCTCACTCCCTTCTTAATCAAACCTATCTTTCCTATGATCAAAATGCCAAGGTATGTCCTTCCTGTCACAAACAGGACATACTGCAGTGATCAGGTATTTATTTCCTATTTTTCATGACCAAGGTGCACCACATCAGTCAGACCCGCTACTGCACACATACAAAAAGACCATTCAGCACCTTTTACATACACGCATTATGTCATTATTTGCTTTTTGTTGTTCTTCTATTTAGTTTTTCTTACCTGACAACTTTAGTGCCATTTCGAATTACTTGGATATCTACTGCATAATTGCCATCAGCATGGGCTATCAAGTTGATTTCTGAAAATTCTGCCTATGAAAACAAGACTCACATTAGTCAGTCTGGTTTGTTTTACCTTTATTTTCCTAAATGCCTTATTTTAAGCATTAGTGTCTGAACTGCTGACAATATACCTTTGAAATATAATGAGCACCAAGAGGACATTAATCCAACAGTATTTGCCAACTATGACACATGATATTTCAACAATTTCTAATCCAAATAAAGCAAAAAGTAAAAAACATTGATGAAAATGGACTGTAGGGCAGTAGCAAGTGGATTTACTTGTTCATGTCTGCATAGAAATGTAGGGATTATATTTTTGCTTTGCATGGTGTTATCAAACAGACTTAACATTTACATAACGTTTTGAAGAAAATAGTATAAAAGCAGCATTAAAATAATTGGGATAAAAATAATATTTTCTTATAGAATTTAGTGTCTCTTCATATAGCTTAGCCTTTTCTATTTCCTTCATGTGCATTTACTCTTCTTTTAAAAAGATCTGGTGCTAATGAACAATTGTCTCACAAAATTCACTATTAAAGAACTTTTTCAAAAGTCTTCTCACACTGGAAATGTGGAATTTAAAAGGAACCACTTCCATACTCTGAATCTACAGTTATTTGAAAGGAAAGAACAGGATGTTTTTCATTTATCCACAGTCTTTCACCAGCTTAGACTCTCAAGGCACTTTACAATAACATTACCCAGCAGAATAATTGAAATGCAGCCAACTGTCTTCTGGGGGATAAATAAAAGCGTCTTTGCTGTCCCGGACACCAGCATAGAATAGAGACTGTCACAATTCTCATTAGTCTCCTCTTGAAAAATGGTATCACTGAAAGTCTTCCTCAGTAAAATCTGTGTGAGGCTCTCACAACTTGGTGCCCAGTTAAGAGAGTGCTGACTCTTCCAACCACTATTCCAACTCCATCACTGCAGTATGTGCTCGATTTCCAGCACACAGCTCTTTTCTTTAAATCCCCTACACTTTTACACCTTCTGGGATCAGCGTTAGAACATTCTGAGCACAGGGAACACCTTTGAGTTTTTTTAAAACAGTACAAATGGTGGGAGAATTAAATATTTGTGTAGCGCTGACAACGTCGAAGAATCATTTACCATCTATTGAATATGAGACTGATGACTGAACTCTCCAAATACTAAATCATTTTAAAAGCTTACGATAGAAAATACTGTTGTGTTAAGATAGGTTGCTGGAGGCAGTGTAAAATAAAGTACTGCTCTGGTATCAACAACAGAACTCTGAAGCAGTTGTGAATAACTATATATATTCAAGTGTCACAATGCTGATGTGTTACAAAGTGATCAGTGTGGTTCAGAAACTTCCAGTCCATCACTGATTAAAGGCAATTCTGGTCCCACAACAGACCATATGAAGGAAATTCCAGGCTTACACTGAGCTTTTGTTCATATTAAAGAGACAGTGTGTGTGATGTCAAATGCACGGTCTGATCTAGGTGTGAATGGCACTCTGGGACAAAACAGCTTGTCTTCTTTTTCCTGCCTCTCCCTCAAAACTCTTCAAGATCTCTGGCAAAGCCTTTCATGCTTCCAAGCCAAGAGCATCAGCAGATATTCAGTGGTGTAAAGAATGGATGCTGTACTATTACAGTGAATTTAGATAAGCTGGATCCACACAGCTAGTGATCATTTTCCCTCACTCTTTGAACTTCCATGACATAGCAAGTCAGTTTAAGTACTGACGCTTCTTACAGTAGGATCTATTTGCAGAATCCAAGATTGAAAAGTGGTGAAAAAGTAAATAAATTAAGAAAAGTAAGTAAAAGACCTATTTACTTCCCTAGTTTCAGATATACAGCTTAAATAAAATAGCCATAATTCTAATACACCTTGATTATATCTCCATATTTATTCCTATTTGTTAGAAGGGTTTTTTAACCCCCACACGCTAGCACTGCAACCAGACTGCATTTATATTCTTGAGTGAGGAATTAGTGATACAGAAATGCCACAAGTAATTCATGGAGTGTCTGGGAACTTCAAGGTCTCTAAGCAACAACTTTTGAATACAAGATGTTTATCATGTGCAAATTATGGTCAAAATCCTGGAAAAAGAGCTCATGTTGGGTGCCAAAAAAGGGGTTGTGGTTTAACCCCAGCTGGCAGCTCAGTGCCACACAGCAACTCGGTCACTCCCTCCCAGTGGGATGGGACGAGACTGCATGTCTATCTACACACATATGCATATAGAATCATGGAATCATTTAGGCTGGAAAATCTTAGATCATGGGGCCCAACCACTAACCCTGCACTGCCAAGGCCACCACTAAACCCTGTCCCGAAGAGCAACACCTACATGCCTTTTAAATTCCTCCAGGGAGGTATGTATTATATATCTGTATTTGCATAACTACACAAATACAGAAATAACATTCAGATTAAGTCAGTTACCTGTTCAACCTTTATGTCATATTCTCCATGGACCTTTTTTCCACGAAAAGCCTTGGCCCTGCAGGAAAAAAGGGAGAGAGAAAATCAAGTATCTATGTATCTGCAGTCAGTAGCTACAGAAAAGCTGCTCGTATGACCTTCAAGTGTCTTAAAAATACATCTACATAGAAACTGTATCTATCTACTACACATGTACAATTCTTTGTCCTTTGACATCCTTGTATCCTTAATATCCCATCATGCAGTACTTTGTGATAAAAAGCATAGTGTGATTTTCAACATTAAAGTGAAAACCTACTGAAATATTAAAACATACTGAAATACATGTTTCACAGTTATTTATTAATCCAAAAGGAGTTCCACTAAACAGGTGCAATCTTGCTCTTGTTAAAGTCAACAATGCCAGTGGAAATTAATTTCAATGTGAACCACTTCCTAGGAACCACTCGTGTTCATCTTTATCCACATAGTTTGTTTAGAAAAATGGTTTATTGGAAACACTGTGCTCAGAAACTTTACATTGTTTTTAAAGAAAGCATCAGGAGTACTCAAGACTGTTGTTAAATTTGCAAGTGCCTGGTTTACTGATCAGTTTTCCTTTCTCTAGACTATAACTTGAGTTGAAGTAATTAATGTGAAGGAGAGCTTATGAGTAATTATTATGCAACGGGATTGCAGCAATAAAACAGAACTGAATTCCCTGATCCATTCTCCCAGGTGTAACAATGACATTCTTCTAGGAATTTGCCCATTGTATCCCTTAGGCAGCATGGATCTGCTTTGGAGTGAAAGAGAAATTTTAAAAAAAAGGTTAATCTGTTGATAAAAGGGAACTACTCTAACACTCTGACATTGGAAAAGGGATATGGTGTCAGTCTCTCTGCACTTTCTTTGCTCAAGCCAAAGCTTAGAGTACCTTTCCTATATCTATTACATGCAAGCACAAATTTGCTGCACAATCCAAAACCAGAACACCAGAGAACATGATCTCAAGTGTTAAAAAAAAGTAACTCTGTCCTTTTTCAACATCTGACAAAATGCTATTATATTACACAAAGTCCACTTCACCAGTGAAAGTACGGCATACTACATATTAAAACAATTTATTGTTGCTTATGGAAAATTTTATTCCCACCGTGGGCCAGAAGAGTTTCACCACTGGTTTCAATAGTGGAAGAACCAAACTTCATAACAAAAAACTGGAAATACTTCCTTTGGTAGAATATTTCTTAAGGTCATCTTATGTGTTATGGATAAGGGATGGTAGAAAGCAAAGAAGGTGTTTATACTGAAATCATGCACTAGAATACTGTCCAACAATTCATTCTGTACAAATATGCAATTGATAAGAAGAAAACAATGAAGAAAGCATTTGTGTTGTGGGTTTGTACTGTATTCTTGCAATAAATTCACATGCAAGATGAAGTTTGAAATCCATTGTTTTATCATAGGAGGTGCATACTTACCTGAACGTTATCAAATATTTTTGCCAGTATCAAAAGTAGAACTTAAATATCCTATGGCACAACTGTAACTCACAGAAATACCATTAATCACTTGTTTTTTCTTTTTTAAATCTGTTTTGAAATCCCATGTTGGGAACATTACCTCTGGAAAGCTTTGAAGATGTTTAGACCTGGCTTAAGTTTTATAGTGCTGTTTATGTTGAAGCATCAGCTGGACCATTTTAATCTAACAGAGGCAGGATAACCCAGGTCATTTGTGCCAGACCAGAGCGGAAGGTCTCACGATCAAAGATAACACCACATCTGCCTCAGGAGAAAACATCCAATTCACAAGGACAGCTCCAATGTCTCTCTGAAAAACTAAGGTAAACCACTGCAAAAAATATTTACAACTCCTATTCTGATCCGTTGGAATGGTTGGAATGGTTGTTTTCGGAGAAGACCAGTGCCCCCTTCTCTGTATTAGTGTATAATGGGGCAACTGAGGCACAGGGAGGTTGACGTGGTTTGCCTGACATCACGCAGCACATGACAGAACCAAAATGATGCCCACAGACTCACGACTGCCAGGCCAGTGCTCTGCTGTTCCCTTGGCCAGGCAGTCTTCTCCCTGAGGATGAAATCTCTCCTCTGGACACCTAAGAGGGCACAATGCCACTGCAGAGTAACATGCAAAGCAAGTCACTGCGCCTCATCTTAGAGCAGAGCTGCATGTAGATGGCTTTTAGGACCCCCTCAGGAGATCTCTCTCTTAAAGTTGCACTTGAAGACTTCCATTAAAATTACCACACTGTCCCCATGAATTTATCAGCAATGTTCTTGTTGAATTCTGTTGGGAACAGGATGAGTTCCCGGATTTTATTTCTGAGGCAGCAACAGGTGAGGTAAAAGCATCACTGGACATCACACGACACAAACTTAATTTAAATAGAATTATGTTTGCTACAATATAGTGCAGCTGCCTCTTGAACACTGAAAAATAAGCTTAGAATAATACTCAGTTTCTTCAAAGTTGAATTGTAACTTGGCCATACCCAGAGACTAAACCTCCCCCAGTGCTCACCTTAACTAGTATCGGCAACCGATTTCTTCTTTCAGAAAGGAAATGCAACTGGGAAACAACAGAGAGCCAAAGACAAGCTCTTCTACTCTTTATCCCCAAGTCCATTGCACACATTGGTTAGGGAGATAATGAAAATTTTAGTTAATTATTAATTAGTGAGGTGCTATTCCTTTAAATTCAGTCTTTCTACTTAAATACCATTTAGATGAGGCAACCGCCAAACAATTAAACTCTGGCATGATTCACCTTTCAACAAATGACTTCAGCTTTGAAAATAAACAGTAAGTACTGAAGTTAAGCAATCTGGGCCTTGAAAACAAATGCAAAATTTAATAATTTAGAGACTTCATTTCAAAGCAGCTTTAAGAAAAAGTTTTATAAAAATCTATAATATTTCACGATATTCTCCAAATGTTGAGCAAAAAAGTACAAAAATTTATCTTGATATCTCTAAAAATTAACTTACTCATGACTCAGGCATTTCAGAACAAATTCTGAGAAACTGCTGTGAAATAGAATCTAACTTTCATTTTATTTACTGTACCTAGGAAATAAAGTCATGCCCTGCTTGACTTGAATTTCCCATTTTCAATATAAGGAAAATGCACTCCTATCGTAAAGACATTAATTACATACTTACTTTTTTCTTTTTCCTTTTTTTTTTTTTTACTGTGGAGAGATGGAGAACGAAAGTCAAAGAATTTACAGAATTCCACTCAACTGTAGTTTGAAATTCCTATTAAGCCTTATTACTCTTGTTCCTGAGCATAGAACACCTGCCTATCAACTCTCGGAGCTTCCAGGGACAGGGTCTCGTGTGAGGTGAGCTATCAGCATGAGTACAGTTCAAAAACAAATATGTCCCCATTCAGGGAACATCTGCTGCCTGTTGTTGATGATTTCTTACATTGTACATGAGAAGGAAAGAAAGTGGTGCCATTATCCATCTGAAACTCAAACACTGCTTTCCAAAGCCCAGCTGAGAGAAAGCAGACAGCTCTAGTAGCAATGCTGCCTACTGGAGTCACCAGCATGACCTCTTACAGTCAGAATCTTTTAAAATATATGTGAAATATTTATGCATTTCTTGCTTCTCAATTAATTTTCTGGATGAAAACCTTGCACATATAAAATTGAACTATAGAATATGCAGTTGCCATAGATGCAGCCTAACACGAACTCATACCACTCACTGAACATTGGCAAGGACAATGAACTAAGCATTAATAATTAAAAGTGTTTCAAATATATCAAAAAGACCTGATACATTTCCCTCTTCCATTACACAGTATCTACATACTTTTCCACAGTATTTTACTACGCCATGAGATCAATCTGGTTTCATTGTGGTTCCATTTCATATAAATGAAGCATTAAAACTGACAGCAAAATCAACAATAGGTTCATGCCATGACAATTTGCATTAACACAATGATGAGCTGATCAGCAACAGCCTTTATTAGAGTCAAAGCTAATTACTGACCTGATCAATAAGAAGACTGTATGCTCTAAAATAATTATAGTATAATAATTGCTACAACAGGACAAAAGTTTGTCCATCAGTTAGATCAGCAGCCCCCTCTAGAGCACAAAAACTGCAGACTGCCAACATCTGTAACCAGGTGGTGGGATTCACTTCACGTGAGGCAATGTACCAATACACATACAGATCCACACCATACGCTCAGGTAACTGGTTCACTAGAATTACCACATACATGTAAACATACTGGCAGAGTAATGTCACAGACTCAAGACTTCAGTGGACTTAAAAAATGTTGTGTCAATCAGTGACAGACCAGAAATGTTGAAGAGAAAGCAAGATCAATCTTCAAGTGTGAACAGAAATAACTAATTCTTTAATTCAATTAAAAAAAAAGAAGACTTTTGTAAATACATGAAAACCATAAGAAACTGTTACAAAAAGTAAGCATATTTTAAGATCTGCAGAGTATTTTCACTTGATGTGAATTAAACAACAATCTACTGAAACCAGGGCGAATCTCTCTCAACATCAGTGTGCTCTGGATCTGAGAGTACCAACATTTGTTATGCTGACTTCTAACCAATCAGCCAAGCTAATAAAACTCATCCTTTGCAACTGCTCTGATGAGGTTTTCATGACTAAATAGAACAAGATATTAAGAATACTGTAAACATGCTGATTTACAGACTTCCTTTTATTTACTTGTTCCATGTTTCTGCAACAAGAGACAGATAGGAGACTTACAAAAAATAAGTATCCTACTTAAAACCTGACTTTTAAAGACCCTGATACTCTTAAAAATGTTATTTAGGTTCTGTGAAGACCTGTTTGGATTTAAAACACGTTCTTTTTGTTTCTGCAATGTGAATTTATACTCTTGGCACTTGACCCAGCCAGTATTTCACTCTCACATAAAACACTTATGTTTGCTCAAGCTATTACTTCATACAGAAATTGCCTCAGAAGAAGTAGACCATCACTACAAAATAAATGGCAGAACACATCAAATGTGTGACATCTAGCTTTAGAACTGCTCCCTGTTGAGTTGGATTTCATCAGATTAATGATAATCTCCATTACCAGGAGCCTATAAATCTGAACAGCAGCACATTTTATTGGCTCTGAAACAGCACAGGTTATTTTAACAGGTTCCCTTGCTCACATTTGTATGAGGCCAGTTGCATTTTGCTGTTAATCACTCAGCTGGAATCCAGTAGAAGCATTGCAATGGCAAGGACACGAGGATTGCTCTTTGGAGTCATTCACAGTTTGAGATTACAATTCACAGAAACCTCAACTGAAACTTGATTAATTTCATAAAAATACTTTTTTTTCAGTGTGATAGGCAGGACACAACTAATGCAGTTCTTCACCCTAAGTCCTAGTATAGCCTTTTGAAGAGGAAAATAAGAGTGTTCATAAAAAAAAAAAAAAGTGCTTCTGCCAGTAAGGTCTCAGACTTCACTGTGTATTTCCATCTGAAATCACCCTCTCGACCATAACTATCTTGTCAATCTGAATCTATGGAAAGAGAATTACTAGGAACAAAGGCAAGCACTTATGGTCCTGGTGTATCTTAGCACACAATGGAGTCATCCCAGATGGCCTAACCCTGGAACCTCTTACACAGCTAATTCTATCTGGCCACAGGATTTCTTCATCACTGATCCGCCCACTTTTATTGGGGACCATGAGAGCACAGCTACCCCAGCAGCTCAAACTGAACAGGGGACAGGAAACATCTGTAGAAATCACTGCTCCTCTGGAACAGGGCTTTCCTTCTGCAACTTGGAGTAAAGAACTTCGTTAAATACTTGCTTGTAAACCAAAGGTCCTGCATGCAGCCTCCTCTGCAGAGGCTCTGACCCCTCATACCCTTCCCCACTCCCTTCACCACGGATGGCTAAACTCTCGAAAAACCACAGTAAACACTCTTCGGTGGAGGACTTTCCTGCTCAGACAGTAGAGAGGCTGCCCAAAGAGATTCAGCTCTAAAAGCTTATTGAAAAACAAAGCATAAACCATCTAGAAATAAAGAACACAAATTTATTAAACAGCAATTATTCCATTTCCCTGTCAGTGCTGCATATCCCTCTTGCTAGAAAGGTGCTTTTTTCACAACAGTTTTATATGTAGCACCTCCAGAGGCTTCCATAATCTCCAATTCAATCCCTTTTTTATTCTCCTAATTTATAAGCAGTCTTCCCCATTTAACAAGTTCTCCCATCCCTTGGCATGTATCAGCATGCTATCTCCTTTACTCTGATTATGAAATTGTAACAAAATAGCTGTTTTTTTCTTTCAAGCCCCCAAACCGTATTTGTGGCTTTAATCTGGAGCCCTTCTATTGGTCCCTCTGCTCTGTGCCTTAATACAGTGTTTTCTCTAGAGATCTAATGAAGAAGAAAGTGCCTCCTACTCTTGGATCTCTCATTGGAACTTAAATTTTCTGGGTCTTTCGAGCAGCATGCTTAACTGAAAATGCCTCATTTTCTGCGCACTCAAGGTGAAACAAATCCTCTTTCATGCCCAAACACTGGTCTGCCTTTCTGGTAATGTCTCAAAAATCCCATGCCTCCAATTATGTAATATTTACCACTAGCCCATTACTTCTGTGTAAGATTTATGTCACTATGTAACTTCTGAGGGCTTTTTTTTGCAAATTAGATGACGAATGAGAGTCTTTTTCAATGTTCATTCCCCTCAGTAGAAGAACTAATATGTGATGCAACACATTATAACCTTTTCCAAATCTGTTAAACTCATTAGAAGGACTACTACATTTTCCCAGGGTTAGGGTCATGAAAATATTTGTATTCATGAGATGAACGGAAAGTTCCAATTTTTAAACAGAAAAACATCACTAGCCAAATTACGAAATACTATTGCTCTGAATCCTGGTGGAGGTTTTAATGGTTCTTAGTGCTGAAGACTCAAACTTTGTCTTCTGCACCAGCTGCTCCAAGTTCCTTAATCTTATCTACTAACGGAATTATATTGCAGACTGAAGTAACAAAGTCAAATTTTTCATTTTCAAGTCTCCTACCAACTAAATTCACTCTTACCAACTCATCTGCTGATAACCAAGACAGATTGGTACAACCTGTTAATGAGCAACCCTACTGTTCAGAATGGAAGACATGCTAAATTACCTTGAAGTGGCAAAAATGTCCCACAATTCAGCCACTTACGATAACAAAAAACCCCAAATCATCTAGAAATACAATGTAGAGATATGTTAGTTTACTTTTTTCTTACTGAAGTAAAGAAAATAAGGTGAACCTAAAAGACTTTACACTGCCATGAGGTAATTTCTGGCAACATCTGAAAAGCTATATAAACTAGAATGAAGAGGAAGAATCTTTGAGACTGAATCCATGTTGTCAATATAATCTTCAGCAGAAATTTATCTGCCTTCTATTTTTTCTATTTATACTGAATTCTCTAAACTCCAGCAAATACCTCTAAGACGTGTGACTGTGAGGTAAGTGAATCTGAACCACTTATGCCTGGAGACACTACAAAGTGTTATTCATGTATAACGTGTTGAGCTATCCCACTGTCTGGATTTTCACCGTTGAGGATCTTGTACTTAACTCAGAAACTGTGTCTTGAAAACCTCTCCAGCTTGCTCCTCTCTGAGCTTGTCCTGTGGATGAGATTATGAATGAACTGGTCAACAGGTGTAAGAAGGAGAGGGAAGAGTGAAAGTCATGCACGTGTGGAGAGAGTGGGAGAGGCACACCTTTCACCCAGGCCTTGGAGCTAAACCAGCTGAAGTACAACATCAAATCTTCAGTCCTAATGTCAGACCTTAAATCTTGAGCCCTATGCAGGGACAAGACCCAGGGGAACATGGGGCAGTGGGAGAAGGAAGGAGAATTGCCATGAGTGCCAGAATACCTTGCTGCAGATACACACACACACACCCGGCCCTTGCAGAGAGTGGCCCTGGTGCCACAGGCAAGGCTGGGTATTCTTGTCCCCACCTGGAACCCCACAGGATCACACCCTTGCAGCAATACTTCTGTGACTCTACCAATACTGAACTAGGTTTAAATGAGCTGAAGATAAAAATATTTTTCACAGATCAGCAACTGCTTTATCTTTGCCTCAGATATCCTTTCATCTCCATCACGCAGATCCAGTCTCTTCCAATTCTATCACTAATTGCAGAAATACTAGGGGTCCAATTTGAATAGAGCACAAATAAGTGGTGCAAAACACTATTTGATGTTTCAACTTTTTTCATGCAACTGAAACTTAGGCTTTTATGTTTATACTTCAGACAGTCAAGTGCTGTCCGGTTTCTCTGAGTGGAGCAATCAGAAAACATAATCTCGGTTTAGCATCTGCTGAGATACCGTAAGGAAAGCGTATATGGCTTTTGCTGCCCTCTCCTATAGGAACAAATAGATCAGGTTGGCTAAAAACTTGTTTCCAATCACTAGATAAATTAGATAAATAGCTAAATAGATCCATGATCATCCTGGCTTTACCAGTTTTAGGGTACCTTCTCTTTGCAAGAGCAGCAGAGCCAGGCAGGAATCGCACAAAGGAGCTTGCTGGAAACAGTGAGAATAATTCAATATCATAAGTCAAGCGTCTGCTTGGGCTCAGTGATGGGCATTAGGTATGACATGTGTCATGAATCCACCTTGAAAATAGTTTAAATCTACTAGAAAAAGCGTATTAACAGCAACAGTAAGAACACTCTCTGTATATTTAACACAGCACTAGCAACAACCCACAAGGAAGTTAATCACTGACATCAATATGGATTAAATTACTTGTAATTGCTAATGCTTTCCATGCTACTTCTCCCATTTTCAGTTAAATTACTGAATATTATTAAGGTGGTCTTTTTTCTCTCTCACACACACAGTTTCCATTTGCTTCATGACAGTCTCCTCTGAGTCTAAACAAGATTCCCAGTGTATCAGATAGGTGGGTGTGCAATTGGGCCAATGCAATTGCCCCCACAAGGGAAGAAGGATTTCATGCACTGTGCTGAGGAGAGCAAAAATACTAATTTATCAGTTACTATGGAAGAATGAGCCTCAGAAATGTGCATTTTATCTACCCACTGGCTTTAGAGGAAGGTCCAGAATGCTGCCACAAAAACCCAATTGCTTCAAGACACTCAAGTTACAACAGCCCTCGGAATTACATTACACTGATAATTCTCAGTGCAAATGGATACCAAGAAAACAGAAAATATTTTTGCCATTAGCACTTTTTCACTTTTGTTTAAGCTTCCCAAGTATGTCAGAAAACTAATCTAATCACCTTGTGTTTTAATATTTTACTTTAAAGTACAATCACATATAATTTTGTCTGTACTTCAAATACCATGTTTGGTTTATTGATTTCAATACTCTCTAAAAAGCCAAATAAGTAAGAGCCTGTGTTCCTGAGTTTTTTCGGCTTCCCACTACAGATAAAGGAAAAAAAGAATTTCACTGAAGTCAGTGAATTGTATTTTTCACTACAGTAAACTGGCCTGACAATTCATACTCAAGACAGGAAGCATTACCCATCCCTTCCCCAGGTGAAGCTGACCTTGGAAATATGGACTTTAAAAATCCCTACAAGGAAACAGTCCAAAAGCTAAAAGTAAGGCAAATCTATTGGGATCTGTAACACAAAACAGACCCCAAGCCTCAAGGATGTTGAGACAAAGGAGGAGCCATCAGAGATGAGGAACAGGACTTTTGTGACAAGTGGTATCTGACAGGCATGTCTGGAGGCAGCTGTGCAAACACTTCATCTGCTCATAGTGCATATAATTAGGAGCTGAATTGACAACAAAAAATCTCTGTGAGAGAGAGACACATTCATTTTGGTGTAATTATGCATTATAATAATACAAAATCCCACAATGGCTCACACCCTCCTCATCATTTGTAAAACAAAGTGAGCTGAGTTTGTAGTGCTTCATGAACAGCGCAATCAAACAAGTCCCACACTGTCCCAAGTGTTTGCTGTACAACTGCACAGCTGCTCTAGGCAAGGGTTGCACCTCACTCGGGTCATGTTCAGCTGTGCAGTGGAACAACATGGAGCATCCCTCTGTACCTCAGACTGGGGATTTGGAAATTCAACTGTGTGCCAGTGAATTCAGCAGCAGTCTCCCAACAACGCTGTGTTGCAAGCCTCCAGCAGCTCCAAAGCCCTCCCAGCTGTGAGGAGCAGAGGCCACTGAACAGGAGCAGGATTCCAACATCTCTCCCTCTTCCCAGATGAGCACTGTTTATTTTGCACAACTAAATGCTGTCAAATCTGAGATTTACTGCTAAAAAATGGTAGTGTAACAGACATGAAGTAACTAAAATGCAAACATTCTCTTTTGACATATAGTCATGCTTAGCAATAGTTGCAATAATTACATAATTGAAGGATTCACACTTATGGAATTAATTTCCCCTATGACTATAGGGGTGAGAACAGGAACTGTTCTCTTTAACACAATAGCAAAGCCTATTCCGAAATCTCAAGAGATTTCAGCAGGTCTTTACTCCAGGAGCTGTGCCTCACGAAGACTGCCTTACATCTACTTGGTGACACAGAGCACTTAGTCCAGGATGCTCAGCAGATGAACTGAACCCTGCCCTGCGGCACTTTGGGGGATACACCCACCCCATCAGTCCCCAGCAGGAGGGGGCTGGTTTATGCTGTTGGTCACCTCTCTGCCAATGGATCCTTGGGCAACCACAAGTCTGGAGTCCATGGCAGGGGTTCATCTGGATGGGAGTCACCGGAGAAGGGAACGGGAATGCTTTTCCCATGGACATGCTGCCATTTGGCAAAGCCCACGGCAGGCATGTGCAAGCCCTCCTTACGTAACACCCAAATCTGCAGTGAGTTACTGGGAAATGATTTCACGAGTGAATTTATGACTCTGCACAAGGATAATCATCCCGGTGAGTAAACAAAACATGAACAAACAACAGCATTCAGAGTAAGAATATGTTCATGATTATTCTACAATAAGGCCTGTTGGGACAAAAATTCAGGACGTGCTGAAAACCTCTCTGAGCTGGAGACCCAGGGTATCCATACTGCAAGTTTAATTTCCTTAAGGAAGAGAGGCTGCTACACTCAGTCTAGTTTGCTACTGCACCAACACAAATTGGTCTGTAGTTATAGCAGTGATTGCTTTGAGGAGACTCCCATCAAAATCCCAAAGAGTGGCACACTGCCAGTTTCTTCTAAAATCCTTCTTTTTTCTTTTGTGAATGAGGAAAAAAACTAGAACAAACAAAATGAGCAAGTAATCCCTAAGCTCCTAACGGCACAGTCAAAGGAAAATTCACCAGGATTTGCAGATATGGTTAATTTTTTTAAGCAAGTCAGCAAATATTTCTGACTACTTTTGAAGTTGGTATTTTATGTATTTTCTCATTTTTCACTGTAGAGGTTCATTCTTATCCCAAAAAGTTTTTATAACTTTATTTTCTGAAACAACATCTATTTTCTATAGCAATCAGCAGCAAGCCTGGTGAGCATTATGTTCATTAACTTCATTTTAAGCTCCTGTAGACTGAGTTTCTCTATTCTCATGAATTGCTTTCTATGTTCCATTGTCCAGCAGGTAATGAAAAAAAAACACTTGCGCTGTTGAGTTACAGACAGAATTTGAAATACTACTTTTGTGGGGTTTGGGTTTTTTTTAAAAGATTTCTTATTAGGTGGATCTCATTTTTGATAATATAGCTATAACATGCACTAACAGTATATGGCAAATAAGGACAGATTCCTTCATCAAGATTTATGGGCAACCAAACCAGTCTTAGTGAGTTTTAATGAAGGATCCCATGATTATGGGCATTTCTTCTAAACACATTTCAAATTCTGTCAATTCAACCAGGATTACTTAAAAACATTTACATTACTTTGTATCTTCAGCCATTTCAAGACTTCCCTAGGATGCTCACTGTCACTACTTGCCTGGAAAAGGAAAGCAAAACAAACCAAGAGTCATTTCTACAATGTCTCATTTATGGAATAATGACTCCCTGAAGTGAATCAGAGCTTCTGCAAGAATCGCCACCTCTTCAAACAGACCAGAGCGCGTTCTCACCTACATCCAGTCCAGCACTGCCATCTGCTGGGAGCTGCGGCTCTGGGAAAAAATATTCCAGTTTCGAGTGCTCACCAATTTGCCTATCAAAAACTATTTATTAAAAAGTAATGGTGGTTTAATTTTAAACTGGAATACTAATCGCTGTACATAAACTCGGAGCAGTGAAAGGTAATTTGAGCAGTAATTTCCACCTATTTTCTGTTGCTGCATATTGACTTCTAATTCTGCTTCTCCAGATTTCCAAGGGAAAGGAAATAGCTGAGGTATTTTCTCAGATGTACCTTAGATTAAAATAAAACAAGTGAATTTATCACAACCCAAGCTACAGCGCAGATTTCACAAGACACATTGGCACAGTGCTGGCAACGGCCAAAAGCCATCACTGCCTTTTTCTTTTACATTTTACCTCAGTATGAGAGACTGAAAAAATTAAAAATCAATTTAAAAAAACGTTAATGCATTATTTTTAATAAATCAATAACAGCTAGAATAGATTTCCTACAGTTTTCTTTCTCCCAGCACAGTATATCTCACTCAATAAGTTGTGCTGTGTGTGGAAGAAGGGGAACTGGTAAAATGCACCTCCATCTGCTGCAGTCCCCCATTACTGAGTGTAACACCCCTATGGCTCCTTTGGCTCATACACGGCTCTTGGAACAAGCTCACCACAGGCAAGGCTAGAGGGAAAGCAAAGTTGTACTCAGAAATGAACACAAGACAGGTCTAGGTATCAAAAACTGTGAGACAAAGAGAACTGGGAAATTCTTAGTACCAGTTTATGACCATTATTTTGCATCATTCATCCCAAAGAAAGAACAGGACATATGGTCACTGTAGTTCTTTACAAACAACAAAGAATAAAGCAAAACTACACAGTTTTCATAATTTTTAAGAGATTAAATCTTAATTTCTCATCAAAGCAAGGACTGGCCTCATGACTGAGTGTGGCAACACTTTGACAACAGCCCTTGGTGACAGACAGGACAGCTGGGCACACTGATGGCTGAACCCTTGTTCTTCTCCACCTTCCCTTGCTAACTTCTCCTCAGACTACCACATCATCCCCAGTACAGACTCCTTATGGCAGGACAGCATGTCTAAAGGCATCTCAGAATACCCAATTTTCAATATATGTGCTCAGAAAGGAACAAATTAATGTAAGCAGCTCTCTCCAAAGCAGTGTTATTTCCTTGGTAAGCCTGACAGAAACCATAAGATCACTATCGTACGTTCAGACACAATTCCCTGTTAGAAAAAACACCTTGAAAACACTTCCATGGCCCTGTCACAAATTGGGCTGTTTTTTGCACTTTGCTGCTGAGGAAGAGATAATTGGTAGGGTTTGATATTGCCCTTTCTCTCAGAGATGTTCCACAGCCTTTAATGTTACCTGCCCCTGCCCCAGCACATCCCGGAGCGTGAAGCAGAGTCAGTCCCTTGGGCTGGGTCACGGTGAGCTCATCCCTCGCCTGTCCCAGAACACATTTCACAGACAGAACCTCTACTTGCTGTAACACTGCCAAGAAGCTGCCATTCCAAGAACAGAGTAGGCAAAGGAACAGAAATATTGTAAAGCAAAGCCTTGCCACGCAGCTATTCCAAGGAGCCCTAAAAGCCCGAAGGAATGTGAATTACTGTGCCACTCTCAGCAGCACAAATAAACAGAACAAAACCATGCAAGCCAGCACAGCGGGACTGAGAACACCACACCTGACCTCTGCACCCAAACTGCTGAGCTGGGAGTGAAAGACAAACATGGACTGATTCACAGCCAAGGAAGGGAAGGAATTATGAAAGAACAGAAAGAGCAAATGTGACTCGTTCTACATAATTTAAAACATAATTTCCAAAGGTAGTGGCTCAAGCCTTCAAACTCTTCATCTTTTCTATACTGGTGTGAATCACCACATTTTGAATATCCTCTCTGGACTGACAGCTTGAAGAAAGCAGTTCTTTTAAGGGCTGAATTCAAACCCACAATATTATGATACTTTGATTAATTCTCAGTTCTAATATGAGACAATATCAAATGCATCACTTGATTTAGACTTTACTGAGGGTTTTTTCTGGTACTATCCCCCTATAAAAGGTATTACAACTTTTTGTCTCATCTCTGGATTCACAGTTTCTTCCTCCTTTTCCCTTCTTCCCACTCACACCCCCACCCACACCCCAACACATATTTGAGAGCTTGAACATTTCTTAATCACAATGTTTATCCAAAATTCATATTTCATTATCACAGCTATCTTTTCTCTCATTCTGTATGCAGGCTGTAGTTCTCATTTTTTCTGCAAGACGATCTCAAATTCTTTATCCTGTTTGCCTAGGATGGAGTAGTCCTGGCAACCAAGTTTAAGTAGACTCCAAGGACTAGTGGTGTCTTGAGATAAAATTCCTCTCTCAAACCCTGCAATATGCTCCTTTCTGAGCACAGGCAGAAAACCCATTAACCTGAACAGATGGGAGGTAGTCTGTGGGCAGGCAAAATCTGTTCGAGCATAAACTTAGAATACAAAAAATAATTAAAAAATCTGAGTCACAGGCCTGGTAAGAATCATAAGATTGGCTTAAGAGATCCCTAAATTTTAAGAGAAACATATATTTTAAAGAAAACAGATTATTTTTATTTAAGTTTTTCATTCCCTTCAAAGGAAGTGAATGGAGAACTGGGTCCTTACCTGTTTACAAAAGATGTAACTTTAATTAAAAAAAAAGATGCTTACAAGAAAATTTTGAGTGCTTGGCATATTATGGTTGCTAATAACCTGTGCTGGTTCACCTGTAGATGTGGAAAAGCAATCATCAGACAAACTGGGCTGTGACTGGACCGGCTGTGATGCCACAACTGCTGTTCAGCTCTAATTCCTTTGCAGTACAATCAACATTAAGGACACAAATCAAGCCCCAAGAATGTATCATTATGTTCATTAACTGTTAAACTTCCTCTAAGATATAGGAATGGTTTTTTATCTCCAAACTTGCTGAAACATGTACTTTTGATTACTAAATATATACTTTTGACTGATAAAAACTTATCTGATGAATTTGAAATTGTCATGGCTTGAAAAAGAACAAAGAGGCATGAAATTCCCAAATCCAGCAAGAGATATTAAAATCTGCCATTATTCTTCTTTTAACTGGTAACACCCTTTTCCCAGTGCAGTGCTGTGGATCTTCTCGAATGATCTGCTGACACTGCTGCAAAAGAGCTGAGTCTCCTACTGACAAAATCATCTGGTTTACATGCAAGTTGTACCCTGGTTCTTACACTTTCCCTCCCATCCTGCTAGAAAAGCATTTTTTATGCAGTGAAATGCAGGCAGAGTAAACCAACATTTCCTGTGTGCTTTCTGCTCTCTTCCTGGTCACTCAAAACACTGCTCCCACTTTTCCATCCTAGGCTTTCTAACAGCATGTCAGATGGCCACTACCAGCTACTTTTCCAGTTTCCTTTCCTCTCTCAGGTTCTATTTCCTTTCTGCTGCTTTGTATTTTCCCCAGATGTTTCAGAGGTTTTTTTGCTTTCATCCTCCATGTATGGGCAGCAAAGTACTCAACATAAAGTAAAAAAAAAATTGTAATATTTTGTGCAGTTTTGACTTTCCTTGCAGTGCTTCTGTTTCATGTTCAATTATTTCAGCAACAGATGTCTAACCTAAAACTGAAGTGGTGGGTGTGTGTGTCTGTGTATGCTTATATATAAATGATTTACATGTGTTTACATAGACATGCACATGTATGTATGTTCAGAGGTCTGCAAGAGGACAGTGTATCACATTTCTTTTAGGGACTCTATCAATCCCTGGCTTTCTTTTAACAGAATCACTCTTTATGTGGTATTTTACAAACTATCACCACAAGGACAGAAAGAAAATGAACACAGTGAAACCTCCCTTAACAACCACTCCATCATCTGTTGCTCAACCTCCCAATAAAGGCAGAGAAAAAAATATGCATAATGACGAGGCTTTATTTTTTTCACTCACTATGCCAACAATTTATAGCTTTCTGCACAAATTGTACTTTTCCCAGGCTTCACATTTCCAATCAAATTCCCCCCAGAATGCCCAGGCATGTGCCACAGTGCAGTCTGTGGAAACTTGTGGAACTGTCCACACCAACATGACACGGGAGCCCACAATGCTGATGGGGACAGGCATGAAGAGAAGGATGCAGGAGAAGGAGGGAGTTGGAAGGAAAGTACCAGTAGAGCAACAGGGACACTGAACAGTGATTTTTCTTGCTGTCCCAAGAACATTTGTGCTGTCAGAGGAGCAGCAGGGAGGCAGGAATGGGTGAGGATAGCCTCATAACTTTAAATGACAGCAATGGTAGGTGATCTTAAAGAAGCACAGAAATGGATCACTAAATCCAGCGTTGTGCAATTTGTTATTCTGCATAAATAGCACAGTTCTACAGGGCTACATCATCTTGTTAGTAATTACTTTCAATTTTTTATATAGATACTTACATATAAAGAACTTTTTTATATTTTTGTATCTCTATATTATAAAATATACATCTTTAAATCCCTTTATATAAATTTTACTCCAATAAACTATTTTGCTTATAGATACTACATATAAAATCTGTATTATATATGCTATATACTTCTTTATTTTTTAAAAAGAAAACAAGAGAAAATTATTTCATTAGCTTGCAGAATAAAACATAATTACAGCAAGTGGATGTAATAGCTTTTAACTAGTGCATTTTTTTTTTTAATTAGAATATAATTACATTAACCAAACTTCAGAAAAACATTTACTGGAGTAAAAATGCTAGGCTTGGAGAGTCCAATATTCCCTATGGATTCTGACTGACCAACTCCCTGAAGATCTTTATCACTGGAATTAATACAGGTTCTCAGTGCCTGGTCAGTTATTCCAATGTTGTCATCTGAAACTGACAAGAAACAGAAAATGAAAACTCCAAAGGGCAGAATGACTACACGCAATGTTTTAATGCCACAGGGTAAGAAGCTTAGGGCTAATTCTGAATCATCAGTGGCATTACCGCCACCCAAAGTTTGGCATTATTAACTCCCAAATGCCACCATTAAAAGCCCTTTAAATAAAGCTCAGGTATGAGCTGAATACAGATGAGGACAATGGTTGTGCTCTTCTTCCTTTGCTGCAAGGCTGAGATCTGCACACAGGAGCAAATCTGCCACAAGCTAAAAAGAAAAGGAAACAAAAAAGAAGAAATAACTTTAAGAAGTTCATGCAAACAACTGAGTTCTCTTGTTCTCTCCCTTCAAGAAATTTCCAAGCAAGTCAATCCTTAGGCCAGAGAAAAGAACACAATTTACATAACCTATTTCAACATCATGTACATGTTCCTTACTCTGAAAAGTAGCAGACTACAAAGAAATAAGCTAATGTTTTCTTACTTAATTTCAACCATTTTATCTTACTATAAATTCATAGATTTAAACTAGATAGGGCAGGGAAATCAATGCAAAAACACGGGTCATTTAAGAGAACAAAACAAAAAAAAATCTGCAGTTTTATAGGCCGAAGGGAACAAGAAGATGCCTCTAAGAAACCTGAAAGATTGACTCTCTAATGTGTACTCCTAGTCAAGCAATTTATCTCCCTCTACATAAATTCCTCTCTCAGTTAAAAAAGAAAAGCATTACTTCAAAAAGGATTTCTCAGGTGGAACAAAAGTCAATACAAGGTTTTGATTATGTAATATATTAAACCAAAATTATTCTGTTCCTTTATCAACATGACTCGCTGCACAAGTTGGTACCATGGGCCTGAGTATCTCTCACACTGCTCGTGCCTCTGACGAGGACATGAAACTCAACAGTAACTCTGAATTTCACACAGCAATAGCAGAGTACCATCTCCCTGCTCCAACATTTCAGTGTATGCACACAGAATATTTATGGCAGCTCAGGAAAATATCTTTTCTGACAAATGTTTGTGTCCCTTTCATTTGAATGGAAGACATTTATGTCTGAATTCTGAATGATGAGACAGACAGATAGACCCCAACAGGTCACGTCACAACACCATCACACAGGGAAGGCATCTGCAAATTTTGGACCAACAGCACAATCAGTTTCAATACTGGCAACCTTGATTAAAGGAAGATCCTGTATTTCAGCTGAAGGCAAAAAGCCCTCAGGATGAGATGTGCATATCCACATCTACAAGAAAAATGAGTAAGCACTGAGGCCATTACTCATTTCTGCCCCCTGTGCCTTTTATCTGTGCAATTTGCTTAGTTTGGTAAGGGAACTGCATGAACACCTGCATGTCACAGGCCAGCTTGTGCCTGGCAATCTGATACACCAGGGAATTTCAACAACAGGAGGAAAACGTCTGCCCAGCAGAAGGACCACTCTTTGCCTCTAAACATATTCCATGCAACTTCCAAATAACTGGAAAATCATTAACACAGTTGATATGTATTCCATAAGAAAGATATGCCTGATTGTTCAAGATGATTTGGGCAGAATGATGAACGAAAATCTGGTACCAAACTGGACATATGCAGCTTATATATGGACCCACCAGCGCTCTTAACAGACTTCCCTGTTACTGACCTGGGCTTGGAAATAGTAAATCTGAGTGGCACATTTATTATTAACACCATAATTTAATGAAAATCTCATTGACAGTAGATGAGAATGGGAAAGAGAAAACCTGTTATACCTCATAACATTTGAGGAAACACAAATTTTTAAAACAGGAATAAGAAAAGGAGAATGCATTTGGCTTCATGTGCCTTCATTCTCATAACTCACACATTTTAAAGCCTCATATGTTCCAATAAAGTAGTAGTTTTTCAGGGACTTCATTACTTTTAAATGCTTAGAATTGACAATACTGCTGGTTTGTCAACATTCTGGTGTGCATGAACAATCCAGACAAAAAGGATTACCTGTATTTTTCATTACTTCATTGCTCTGGGGAGACAGTTCTTCACAAAAAAATAATAAAAAGAAGGAATTACCACAGCAAATAGGTCATTTTTCACTACATGTTTTCCCCTGCTGAAATTTTTATTATGGCTTCAAAGACAGGCTCGCTTTAGAGACTCCACACCCGAAGGTAAACCAGCAGATGTCTGTCCCTCTCTGCACAGTTACTAAAAATGGGCTGGTTCCCTCCTTCCCTGCCTACATAAGGCTTCCAGCCTCTTCCAGTGAGAACCTGTCCCAAAGAGCACATCCTTTGCACGTTACTCTATGCTAAAAGCACCGTAAACAGGGAGCTATTTATTTCTCCTCCAGCCCGTGTAACCACAGATGCTAATCTTAGCTGTCACCCTCATTTTATATTGTTCATGTTGTGTGGGACAAGGCGGGTTCTTTGCTTAAAGCCATGCTCACTACAAAACAAAATGCCACCAAAAATTCCTTGCACATTGCAAGCATCCTTCAGATCCCAATCGCCTTAAAGCTTGAATATTAAATTAGTATTTAGCTATCATTTTTCTTTTTTTTTTTTTTTTTTTTTGTAATGGCAGCAGTGTAACATAACATCTTCCAAAATTTCATCATTCTTTGCCTTAATTTTAAAACTAATCTGTGATGGTGTGACTCTTGGGGATGGACCTGTGCAGGGCTAAGGGCTGGACTCGACCCTTGTGGGTCCCTTCCAACTCAGCATATTCTGTGATTCTGTGATTATTTCATTCTCTTTCACACACACACAAATGTCTTCATTGTGCTTGAAAATATAAATCAAGCCCTCAAATACACTTGGCATGAAAGTTATCAGCCACAAAATCTCCTTTTGCCTACAGAATTTATATAGCAAGACAATGTAAATTCTTGCATAAGCGAGTCAGTTGTGAGGGTCTCCTTGCTTTTAGATAAATCCTTTTGCATGTGATTTAATGATTATGGACATAGCAAAATTGGGCAGTTTTAACTGGAAAAAAGTCAGTACAGGTGGCACTGTAATAAAGCCTACAGAGAAAAATGCTCCAAGGAAATAAAAATACAGAGCAAAGTGGGGCTTGAATGACAAAGCTCATTGTACTGACAAGGGAGTTAAAAGGGACAGGGACAAAGGGATTTCCAGGCAGTGCCAATTCATTTGGAATATAAGCATAAAGGATTGGCAGTGGTTCTGTAAAACGTGATGACTCATCCCTTCTCTCTTTCTCTTCTGTCCACTTGGATGCTGCTCAAACCTGAGTGGCTTCAATTACCATCACTACATTTTTCCATTCCTTTTACTCTTGCAATGAAAATGGTACAAGTTGATTAAGGCACCTGATAAAAGCCAGGACACATGGCAAGGCCCGCTGCAATCACACGCACCAGGTACTTCAATAACCCAACAGCATTAAAAACTAACAGGACTTTTTCACAGCATCTTGCTGGTGCATTTTAAATCTGTAAATTTATTCCATTTTAAGAAAGAATAACTGTTTTACTTCCCCTGAGAACATAAATGGATCCAAGTACATGTTACACCAATTTCCTTTCTTTTACAGTCACATAATCTTATTAAAGCTGAAATATCACATATGGAATTAAAAGGTAAAAAAACCCCTACCCCTTATAAAACTATATTTATGTCAAGTAATCTTCAAAATATCTTAAACTGTTCTTTCTAGTAGAATCAACTTTCTAATCCAAAGAATTATTTCAGAGATAACAAAAAAACATTTTAAATGGATCTAAGACCAACATTTGCTAAATGATGGCCTTCCCAGTTTCTGTAGAGGATCTGGATTTGTATTTTCTAATAGCTACCATATTCATTATTGGGAGAGCAGATGTGTCACAAAGAATGGCTGTAACAAAAGGACCCATATTAGAAATATTGACACAAGAATGAAACTGCTATGAACTGATGTAATTCACTAACATTGCTGGTACACAGGCTCACAATAATATTTTATCTTGAATTTATCAACACCTGAAATAACTGGTGAGAACAAATGATGGATTATTCCATGGCTTACTGTTACATCACTGAATTACAAATGGTAATTTTCTGTCTGCATTCTGTATCCTTCATCTTCCCTTTCTCTCACTGTAGTGCTCCAGTGGGACTTTTTCTGTAGGGTTTTGAAAAGTTATAATATTTATTTTCCACGGATGAGATGTTCCAAAATATTGGTTTGTTGCTTTCTTCATTCCTGACTTAATTACTTTGCAGTAACACCAAGTCATTATTTGCACGAGCAGCAGTCAGCTCTTGAATCTGTAATTACACAGAATGCTTACAAATATTACGACTGGAGAAACATTGCAATTTAGAAATCTCCCATTTAATGAAAGTGTTTCTATTTCTTCAAAAGCATTGTTCCAGCAGCATAAAATAACTACTTTTTTAAAGGCAGCATGAAAAAAGGCAGGGAAAAATCTGCTGCGTTCTGCTCAAAAGGAAAAGCCACACTTGTTTGATATCCCCAAATCTTGCACTTTCTAGCATGTGCACATTAAAAAAACCCCACAATTCATACCCAGCCTTCCACACTGACTTCAGTGACAGGACTGGTTATTTTCTGCTGTTACTTAGAATTAAGTTAAAATCATTCACCTAATGAGTATGCTCATGTTGCTTTTTTGTACTTTACGAAGCACTGCAAGAGGCGCCTTTTTTCAGTGGTTAGTCTAAATGCACATTCAGATTCTAGAAATACACGATCTTTTGCAAGCAGAAATTAATTAACTTTACACACACGCTCTGAGTCAATCAGAAACCATGGAGCCACAGTCACACAAGCTGACAAAACCAACTGAAATCCTAATTTTACATACATACCTACACAGCCTGCTTATACACACACAGTGTATATAGAGATGCAAGTAGTTTTATTACGCTCAGACTTCTCCAAAAGTTCCTACACGGCAAAGAAAGAAAGATCTACTGTCAGGTAGTTGTGCACAGATTGACTCGTGAGTAAGGAGGAAATTAAATCCTCCGTGAAGGAACAGTCATAGCTGTGTATTCTTACATGAAAAAGGACTGCAAGTGAAAAATAAAATCAAAAGTGAATTCAGACATGAATCACGAATTTTTATTCAAAATTTCTCCCTATTATTGTCATCATAAGACACTCCGAGCTGAGTTCAATATAAAATACCTTACTCACACAGCTTTGTTTTCTGACAGATGGAAGGTGAGAACTAGCTGCAGGCTCTCACTTCAGAAGCAGCTCACAGAACGGATCTTCCCAGTGTCCATCTGACTCAGATGCTGCCACCTGATCAAAAGTCATTTTGCCCAAATGCCACATAGAAAACTAAAATTTTATAAACTTTTTCTGCAAATAAATTATGTCTGAAACACAAAATCAGAACATATTGCCTACATTCCAATGCACAGCTAAACATTAATAACCGACGGGGGCAGCAGCATTTCTGTACCTCTCACAACTGCCTCCGTTTAGCTACACATCAGTATTGCTGCCAAGGCTGGTGTCACCTGTCCAAGGGCAGCCAGGCACAAGGCCCACGCTGAGTACGGGTGTGGTAAGCAGAGCAGTAACACAGTGACTCACACTCACTGTCACTGCACAGGGACAGCAGGAGTGGAACTGCTGAGGAGAACACAAATGTTCCCGTGGCTCCAGAGTGTTGCTCCAGCATGGTGATCCTCTGCCATATCACACAGGGAAACCTCCAGCCTGGAATACTACAAAAGGTGAAGATGTTCAGGCTGGTGAAGGCTGCAGTCCTCGGTGACATGTGCAGAGCTGCCGGCAGCATAGAATCATACAATCCCAGAATCTGCTGAGCTGGAAGGAACCAAAAGGATCATCCAGTCCAACTCCTGGCCCTGCACAAGACACCCCAACAATCCCCTCATGTGTCTGAGAGCATTTATCTAAATGCTTCTTGAGCTCTGGCAGCCTTGGGGCTGTGCCCACTGCCCTGGGGAGCCTGGTCAGTGCCCAAACACCCTCTGGGGGAAGAATCTTTTCCTGAGATCCAACCTGACCCTGCCCTGACACAGCTCCAGCCATTCCCTGGGTCCTATCACTGCTCACAGAGAGCAGAGATCAGTGCTGCCCCTCTGCTGCCTCATGTGAGGATGTTGAAGACCCTCACTGAGGTCTCCCCTCAGCCTCCTCTTCTCCAGCTGAACACACCAAGTGCCCGCAGATGTTTCTCATAAACGGCTTCCCCTCCAGACCCTTCCCCATCCTTGTTGCCCTCCTTTGTTTGCCCTCTAGTGGCTTAACAGCATATAAACCTCATCTGGGAGGAAGGAGGCAGACACGTGGATGCTCAGAATCCCACTTCACCGAGGAAGGAGGTGGGAGGACAGTGGTCAGTTACAGAAGCAGATTTAGCCAGTTCACTGAAGAGGGATGTTGAACATCAATGCAAACACCGATCACTATGTTTAATACAGTATAAGTTATCACTCACTAAAACCTTATTTACACACACTTTGTTCTGAGCAACATATATTTAGTAACGAGCTGCAGTGTTTTTGTTCCCTCCCCTGAAGCTGTGCTTCAGTCCTACAGCACGACTTCCACTGCAATCGTGCCTCAATTTTCACGATTTAGGCACTTAGGCACAGAAGTGCCTAAAAATAAAACAAGTACTTCCATTAGCAGCAGCACTCGGCAGCTGGGAAAAATGAAGCTTCACATTCAAATTATGCTTAGTAGAGCAGAATTAAATCTTTCTACCTGCTGAGTAACAACTTTACTTACCTAATTTATGTCTTCCTCATACCAGCAAGGATATAGAACGTTTTGGGTACAAACACGTACTAGTGAATTTAATTATTGTAAAATCATGAAGTTGTAAAATCTGAAACAGTTAATAGAAACCAACTCAACACAAAAAAAAGAGAAATCATAACATTATTAATAATTATTCCACTTGGGAGAAGACAAGTCTGTGGATTTGTAAAATTTGCCTATTAGTTATTAAAAGCTATCAAAATAAATGGAAACAGCACTACTGAGTGATAACCACCATAAATTGTCAAAAAAATCTTATTTATATACTCACACGGACCAAAGTATAGAGAAATTACAGAGATTCAGTTTCAAGAAGTAAGGCTAAAGCCTTACTGATATATTTCATCTGGTTCACAGAATGAGCTGTGCACTATATAAATGGAATTCTTGCATTGCAAATATGAAACAGGTAACACACAATATTATAGATTTTACATCATGTCCTGCCACTGGTTCTTCAGACTAATAAAAATTATAGTTCTTAAGGAGATAATTTCCCACTATTATTAATTGCAGGTGGCACCTAACATATAAGAGCTACACTGCACTTGATATCCTGACAAATATCTCCAAAAGATTAATTCCTTGTCATATGCTTTTCTCACTGATATAAAAATCATCATATGAGACAGAAGGTGTATTTAGACTGATGAATTTCATGTACATATATACACAGTTTTTACTGAAAATTTAGTTCAGCTTTCCATAAAAGCAAGGCTTGTGTGATCATCCTGCACCCTAGCAACCTTCTGGGCACTTCCAATTAAATTTGAAGGGGAAATGGAACCTTACAATCCATTTAGCCTTGTGAAAACAGTAGTACTGAAAAGGCAGTACAAAAATACTTAAAACAGCATCTCTTCAAAGAGAAAGAGCTAGGCACATATTAATAACTTCATCCACACAAGTCAAGCACCTTCTATGTGCTTTTGGTTACTTTTCTAAATCCTTCACGTTTTCTAAATCCTACACTTCTTCTATGTTTATCTTGAAATCATTCCCTACAAAAGCACTAGATCTCTTCACAAAGAACCATACTGTGTGGGGATAGGGAAATTCCCTGCTGGTTTCTTACTTCTTATTAAGCAACAATCAACAGTATCAGAAAGGGACAGTCAAACAAAGAGCTCTTTGGTGTGTTATAACTGTGCATTAGTTCTGCTGGTCCCTCACAAGCATCTCTGTACCCATATGGTCCATCCCAAGCCCTAGTGCCAGCTCCATGCTGAGCCCTTCCCATCTCCCATCCAAGTGCTGGGCTGAGTGCACCTGCTGCCCTGCACTCCCAGCGCCCTTGGCACTGGCACAGCCCACTCCAGCACAGCCCCTGGTGCTCAGTGCAAAAGAGAGACATTTAACAGTTTACCAGCTGGTTTAGTGCAGAGAGGGCAAGAGAAACATGCAACAAGGTCGGGTGTGAGGAAAGGCTTTTGTGGTGTATCCCTCTGAGAAGCCCATTCCCCACCTCCTCATCATTTCTGAATTATCCACCTATTTAGAAATTCACACATATGGACAGCAACACACCTTAAATGGATTTCAGTTTTTTAATCACCTTCCATAGACTCCTTCAAAGTAATCCATGGGCTAAGAAGCCAGAGATAACATCTGTAAAAAGTGCATCTCTGCTAGAAGCCTTAAAGCTTTTTCTCTATTCTTTGTGACATTCAATTTACTTTGCTCTCACAGACCACGTTTCAGCTCATGTAATCTGTTTCATAGGACTTGGGTAAGATATGCCCAATATCTGGCAAACAGAATCAGAGAATTCATACATAAAATATTCTGAGTTGGAAGAGACCCACAAGCATCACTGAGTTTGACTCATGGCCCTGCACAGGACACCCCAACAATCCCACCCTGTCCCTGAGAGCGTTGTCCAAACCCTCCTGGAGCTCTGGCAGCCTTGGGGCTGTGCCCACTGCCCTGGGGAGCCTGGTCAGTGCCAACCAGCCTCTGGGGGAAGAACCTTCTCCTGAGATCCAGCCTGAGCCTGCCCTGGCACAGCTCAGGTCCTGTCACTGGTCACAGAGCAGAGACTGGTGCTGCTCCTCCGCAGCCCCTCATGAAGTTACAGGCTGCTGTGAGGCCTCACCTCAATTTCCTCTTCTCCAGACCACCAAACTATCCCCTTCTCAGCTCTTTGTCTACATTAGACATGATTTCTTGATCCCCCTTGCCCATCTGCACTCACACTGAAAAAATTACAACTACCAAAGGCCTGACAGAAATTGTAGTGCCATCTGCCTCTTCCAAAAGCCTTCTCTCCTCAAGATTTCACGCCTTAGTTCGGCAGTCATGACACTCCTTAGACTTTTTCCAGCGACTGATAACTTCCAGCTGCTTATTTCTTGAAGCCTGAAGAAAGTACAGTGCACTGCAGCAAAGGTCACTTCTCGATGATCCATACGGGTCTCTTGCAGCTTGAGATATTATAGGATTCTATGATTCTGCAATCTTCAGTTTGCTAAAATGAAATCACATAAAACAGAATCACAGAATATGCAGAGTTGGAAGGGACCCACAAGGATCACCGAGTCCAACCTTAACACTGCACAGGCCCATCCCCAAGAGTCACACCATGAGCCTGAGACCCCTCCTACTACACTAAGCATCACATGTGAACACCTGCCCTTTAGGAACAGAAAACGGTTTCTGTGTATCTGCTTGCGTGCAGTCAGCAGGGCTGCTGACGCTTGGACCTGGAGGATTCCTCTGCTGCTGGAGGCAGGAGGAGCTGGAGGAGAGGGCTGCAGTCCTTCCTCTCCCAGCCGGGGTAAGGACTGCCTGTACGGGGGGTCCTGGTGCCCCCCAAAGAGGGCAAAAGCCAGGTCAGGTCATCAGCTGGGGCAGGTGTTTGTCCCCAAGGGGGATGAAAGACTCTCAACACTGATTCATTTCAGAAAACAGAATTAGGAATGCTGTAGCCTGAGTCTTCATCTGTCACTCCCAGCAATGCAGTGACATTGCTGCTGGCAGGAGATGGGAATGCAAAGGAGGAGGAAGGTGGCTCCAGAGCACACCCTGCTGCTGCTGCAGCTGGGGTGCTCTGGCAGAGGAAGGTGTGGAGGTCTGGACTCCTCCCAGGTGGGCACAGCAGCTTGGGACAGAGCCCCAGGAGAAACATCACATCCTGGGCCTGCCCTACAGTGTGGTCACTGCTCCTCCTGCTCCAACACCTTCACGGTGGTCTGTGCCAAGGTCATGTTCCGGATTGATCAAGAATTTTTCTTCTTCCAAGCTTTCTTCTTTGGTGCAGTTTTACTGAAATTACTAGACTAAACAATTGGAATGATCTAGTATGGACTGCTAAAAAGTAAGTCTTCTCAGTGTTAATGGCAGTGTTAACTATGTCCAAAACAAGAAGGCAGAACTACAAAAGATGTCAAACATTGCATACTTGATGTTGACTTGGTGAATTTCTATAATAGCTTTTAAAACTTATCTATAGGCACTTTGTTCAAATTCAAAACATCAAGCAGTTCCACACCCCAGGGAACGCAACTGTTCATGCAATCAACACATAATGAAACACACAACAGAAACTAAAAAAAATAACATCACCCACCAGCCACAAGTTTTCCTGAGGATTTAACTGCTTCAGTTAACCTATTTCACAGCTCCCTGTCTACATTTTTGTTTGCAGGCAAAAATAAGGCAGTATAGAAAATAACTTCTCCTCCCCTCCACTGTTAAATCATCTGTAAATTAGAAATGCTCTCTCTACTTGCGTGCTTTCTCAGCAACTAAATTAACTATTTTATTTTGGTTTCCGTTTACCATCTGGGGGCATCTGCCCTTCTCAGAAGGTCACCAGAAGTCTGTGACAACCCTAGAGGAAGATGGAAAAGCACAACAGAGTAACTAAGGCTACATGATAGGAAAGTATGAATTAGGTCACAAGCACAGAGAAGACATTCTATTATTCCTTCTTCCCCTTGGTAAGCTTTGGCCCCACTCTGTGGAATCACAGAGACGCTACTAGAATTTGAACCCACAAATCAGAAAATTAAAAAAAGATGGTAGAAATCTTCTTTTTCCTTTGTAAACACCCTGGACATAATGAAGACACAGCTGAAGATGTTAAGGAAAATGACTTTTGAATAATATTATCTGTAAAGTTCTTTAATATTCACAGTTATTGTGGCAGGGAGTGTCTTTATTTAGATCAAAATATAGGAGAGAACTTAAAATTCCACAAACAGTACCTGACTTTTAGAGAAAAATTAAGTTCATACAGAGAATTTCTCCGACCTTCCTCTGTTTAGCTTCTGGCCATTAAAAAAGACATGTAAATAATAACTAGGGTGTTTTATAGCATCACTTAGTTATGAGTATTGAAATACCAGGTATTGTATTTCATAAATCCCCACTGTGTGAGAGAAATCAAGAGTGGGTATGTGGCACAGAAAAAGAGAAGGAACTTCTCAGAAACCACCTGCTAAAAAGAGATAGTACTAATGTTAGAAGATCTATTATTACAGCAACAAGGTTTCTTCAAGAAAAAATAGTCATGGAGTGATGCTACAGGCTCGGATATAGACATGTAGAGGATCTCTGAAAATCACTTGAACAGAGAAAAGCACATTGTATTAAAAATGTGTGTACATTGTTCAATCCCATCTGTTGGCACACAGAAGGTTTGCACACATATCAATATAGTTACTATTCTAAGGTATGTAAATTTAATAGCATTTTTAATCTGAAATGGGTATTTTAAACAGACAGTTTAAAAACCTATTTTTAATACTAGTATTTTTTTTGTTCTGATTTTCTAATGATGCAACAATATTTTGGGGGAAGATCAATCTTCTGATGTAAAGAGACAGAGTATCTCCTCTTTCATTCTTCTCTACCCTCCCTCTGCATTGAATATTGTACATTTAAGTACATTTAAGTAATAAGTGACTAAGAAAATATTCTAAAAAATCTGGAAGCAATTTTTAGAGGTAGATTAAGAAATCATTTATGTTTCTGAAACAACCACTCCCTCCAAACCAGACCTCACTTATCTTCTGCAGAGTTGTCAGATGGTAACATCTGTAGGCAGGCTGGCCATTGACAAGGAAGGTTCCAAATATGACTGCAAGCCCACAACACCACGTTTCTCAAGTAGTTTTTGTAAATCAAACCCCAATTAGGATGCTACTCCAGTTGTTAGACTCTAATGATGCTTTGCAGTAATCATCACGGGCACAAATACCCTAATTTAAAAGCAATTAGCAAGTTGTAACAGAACGTTCAGAATATATCTGAGATCTGAATGTGTCCTGTAGTTTGATTTTTAATACTTCAACTCCATTTTTAGCACTAGCAAAAAAAATTATTAACCCAACCTGTAAAAATCTGCTATTGTATTCTATTCAAAATCAAACATTTTGCAGCACTGAAAGCATATTGCTACTGAGAAAACACTTTTGAAGAAAACTGAGTATTTTGCAGAAAATTTACTTATAAAAAATAAATGTCTATATTGCAGCAAAAGTCCTAAATCTGCCTTATTCTAACAGATGAAAGTTAGTGCTGTCATGTATAAACCATATCTTTCTTTAAAAGAAGGACATGACCATGGTTAAGTGTCCTGAAATAGTATAAAATAAAATGAAACTCCGGGGGATTCCTCCACAGTACATAGGACTTCAATAATCCAAAATGGGAACAGAAAGCAACTGACCATTTTCAGCTCCAAAACTGATGGAGTTTTTTTCCACAGCCATGGCACACACATTGCCACCTAAAACCAGATTTCACTTTTGACTGATTTATACCTTTCTCTGTGTAAGTGAGTTATATGTGTCAAGTCAAAACTTCCAGGACTTTATATACCACCAGGTTCATCCAGGTCCCTGTAAAATCACGGAATCCCAGAATGGTTTGGGTTGAAAGTGACCTTAAAGACCTCATTCCCTTAAAGACCATCTCATTCCATCCCCCTGCCATGGGTAGGACACCTTCCACTAGACCAGGTTGCTCCAAGCCCCATCCAACCTGGCATATTATTGGAATATAATGTTTAGACTACTGGAAGCAAAGCAAGTCAGACACTACTAAATGAGCCAAATAAGCACTGTTTGTTAAGTCTGTAAATTTTATGTATTATTTTATACAAATTTTGTTGATCTTATATTTTAGTAGAATACATTAGTTTCAGAGGATATGAATTAACAGACATTGATTAACATCAACAGTACTTTGAAACTATTTTCACTGACAAATTTTAGAATCCAAATATATCTGCAACATACAGACACTAATGACCAGCAAAGACATTATTCTGCCATAAAGAATGCCGGATTTCTTCTGACACTCAGCTATAACTTTGGGAAATAGGTAGATTTTCAGTGTACAGACACAACAGATGGGGTCTGCCCTACTCACAAAGTGAATGTATCACCTGACATGGTCTCCTGCTGGAAAGATTCCAAAGGGAATACAACCTTTGCTATTCCTCTTAATATTTGCAAGTTTCTATCAAAAAACCTCCGAGGATGACAACAAATTTTAACAGGTACCTCTGACATTACCAGATCTAAATATATCAGCACAATTGTGCTAATTTATGTGTTGTGCTATACTAAATCATGCCACAGATCAAAGCCACCGTGAATCACATCTTTAGGCAGTTAAACCTAATGTGACACCAGGAAGGCATCACACACTAAAACAGCTCCTGTTGATGCAACAAGTTCTGTTAGGAGTCACTCCAAAATATCAGTATTAGAAAAGAACCTACCTCAAGCAGAGCACAGACATGTATTGCACAGAACAAGGGCCTCCAAAGCCAGAAGGTGAGTCAAGGGTAAAAAAGAAAGGTGTGGAAGAACTCAAATTCTTCCAGTTCCTCTACAGAAAGTACAGACTGCCAACAGACAACTGTGATATCTAATTATTACACTTCCAACTGACCTCTACACCTCTCAGAAGTCATAAATTATCAGCTGTATTTTTCATTCTTTCAGCTCTGGAGTTGTGCAAACCAAAGGAAGTGAAATTCCATGTAGCAGATTATTTATTTCATAGCTTATCTTTTAGCCTGTATGCACAAACTAACATCAGTAATGCTTGAACATCTTAAAAAAAGAAAAAAGTAAAATCACAAATCTGCAGAAACAGTGAAAAATGCCCTGGAGCTTGAATGTGCCTTTATCACAGAAGAACAGATGAACTGCAACAAATTTGAACTAAGGTTTCAAGCTCTGTTCAGACCTACTGCCAAGGTTTTACTTGCTCTGAAAGTGCAGCATGTTTACAAAACCTCTACTAAAAGCATTTGCTTCTTTTTTTAATGAAAAAATTAACTACAAGTTAATTGACAAAACAAGTAATGCAAAGAAAATAAGCATCAAAAGACCTGATGTCATTTTAGGAAGTCCTTTTAGGTCCATTTTGCTGTGAGCACTTTTATGATTATTCTCAGATGTCAAAACGTAATTTGTTAATAAATGTTTCATATTAATTAGGTATGAATTGCTGCTTGAAAAGAAGAATTAATCCAAAATATTTTGTTACTCATACTGCATCTACCTTTGCTTTCGTGCATTACATGCATGTAGTGGGTTTCTGCGGCTGGGTTTTGGTAGCGGGGGGCTACAGGGGTGGCTTCTGTTAGAACCTGCCAGAAGCTTCCCCTCTCCGGTGGAGCCAATTCCAGCTGCTCCAGGACGGACTTCCTGCCGCTGACCACGGCCGAGCCCAGCAGGAGCAACAGGAATGCCTCTGGGATAACATATTTAGGAACAAAAGGTTGTGGCTTGCAAAGAATACCAGCCAGGGAAGAGCGGACTGGGAACACGGGAACGCCAATGCAGACCCCAAGGGCGGGGGAGAAGGAGGGGCAGGAAGAGCTCCAGGCGCCGGAGCTGAGGCCCTGCAGCCCCTGGGGGAGCATCGGGGGGCAGAGACCCCCCTGTGCCCCTGAGGGAGCATCGGGGTGCAGAGACCCCCCTGTGCCCCTGAGGGAGCATCGGGGTGCAGAGACCCCTCTGCAGCCCCTGGGGGAGCATCGGGGTGCAGAGACCCCTCTGCAGCCCCTGGGGGAGCATCGGGGTGCAGAGACCCCCCTGCAGCCCATGGAGGCTCCCATCCCGGAGCAGGGGGATGCGGGAAGGAGGCTGTGACCCCGTGGAACGCCCAGGATGGAGCAGGGTCCTGGCAAGGACCTGCAGCCCTTGGAGAGGGAAGCCCAGGCTGGAGCGGGTTTTTCCCGGTAGTACTCGTGGCCATGAGGGGGACCCACGTCGGTGCAGCAACCCCCATTCCCCGTCCCCCTGCACCACTGGGGGGAGGAGAGAGAACGTGGAAGGAAGGAGGGGCGGGGGGAAGGTGTTTTTAAGATTGTTTTATTTCTCACTCTTTGGCTCTTATCCTGTTAGTAATAAATTTAAGTACTATCCCCACTTTGAAGAAAAAATCCACACTGTGTGCATATATTTACTGTTGCTATACCACACACACATATCTTGAGTTGAGTTCTTTGCCATAGAATAGCTTCTTTTCTGTTACTTGCACACTTTCTGCATAGGCCTGGTGCCTGTTCAGTTAATTGGTTTCTGCAAACTGGACAAGAGTTTATGGCACTGGATAAGTCTAAGAAGATTCCAATAACCCCTTACCCACAGGAAGCTGAAAATCTGCACTATCCTGTACACTGCAGCATGGCCATCATTTGCTCACAGTTAACTTATTCATGCCATCTATATTTTTGAAAATATCCTGAGCTTCAGCATTGCTTTCGCTTGATAAAAAGCACATTCCAGAAGGCTGGTGAGTTGACTCATACACTCTACTTAAATCTGAACTGAACGCTCTTCCTTTGAAGTTGATAGCTGAATGCTGACTCAGACTTTTTAAAATCCATAGACTGACTGCCATGTAAATTAATAAAAAATGTGATTAACACAACTGCAAAATTTTATTTTTATAGACTACTCCACATCTAGAAATGCAATATAAGAATTATAAGAGCTATCAATTTTTAAGTACTTAAGTATGGTGGAAACGAAGGATAGCACATCAAAATCTGCCATTTCCAAATAAAGGTATGGCATTGTTACAGATACAAAATCAAACATTCTGTTAGGTTTGAAACAAATACCCTACTTCTGCACCTCTGGAATATAGCTTCACTTCAGCTTTGAGAGACACAATGCATTTTCCTTGCATTTTATTTCTGCTTTTCAAAAAATACTTGGGTTCTAACTGGAGGCAAAATGCTCAAATGCAAATGACTCAATTCTCCATAACCAAAATGGGTAAGATTTTGAATACTGAAAGTTGAGGCATGAAATAAATGAAAACTTGCATAAAACTGATCAGCACAGCAATCTATATTTGACCTATACATAGAAATAAGCAACATAAGTTCCTAACACTTGGCTGTTGCAATGTGAATAATTGCCATATGGTGTGTGTGGAAAATATATGCAAATATATTGCGTGCAGCATAAGTAGATCCTGCCATAAACTTGTCTGGGTTTGGGTTTTTTCTTTTTCCTTTCATGGAAATGCCAGCAAAGCCACTGCTTAATATTCACTGAATTGCAGACACATTTTTCAATGCCACCAGGTTTAGGCAATATTAGTGAGTCCTTTTATTCGTGTTTCTGAGGTGATTTTCTGTGCTTGAGGAACTTAAAAAAGACACAAATTACTGGAAAGGGGGACACTTCTAACCCCCTTTCCACTAAATGGTATTATTGCACAATATTGACGCAAACCCCTCCACCCCTGTGGTTTAAACACTTTGGTGATGCAGAACCTGAGCTGCCACACAGTGGGTGGAAAAATGTCTGGCACAATGCACAGAAATTACAGCTGACCTAATTACACATTGTCAGCTGAAATAAATAAATACAGTTTTATTAGGTTAGTTGATATTAGCAAAATTCTGCTTTAAGAAAAACCCTAAGCTGTAGAAAAACAAATATTGAATTGTTCTGCTGGGAGGTATCTGCAGCATCTGCAGCTCTCAATTGCTTGTTCCTGAAACTAATGTTCCAGCCCATGGAATTAATGGAGCTACAGTCCAGGAAACTCATTCATGAAAAGACATTTAGAAGCCATGCAGAATGTAAACAAAAAAATTACCTTCCTACATCGCATCTAGGTAAGACCACTGAAGTTCATTAAATTCACCCTTAATGAAGTAAAAAATCCTTAATATCTCCAAACCCCAAACAGATCCCCCCTGGTTTATAATCTGATCCTCTGACGTGAGTTACAATGTAATTACTCTTCATAAAAAGCAAGTAGAATAGTACCAGAGAGAAAGTATTTATTCTATAACCAGCCCAATCACTATATCAACAATTAGTAGGTTCAGAAAAGTATAATAAACCCAGTGTTTCTAAGCAGACCCTCCCCTCCCTATTAGAACTTTTTCAGACTTACTTTTTAAAAGAATTTCCTTGTTTTTATTGTAGAGGATCCTGACTTAGGGATGATGTAAACCCTGTTTTGCAGAACTCTTCCTGGGCTTTATTAACATTCAAATTCTCTTCTGTCAAAGGAAGTTCTATGATCACCAAGGCAACAAGTAGGGTACTAACATAAACCCTTTCCTTCAGGATAATTCCCAGTCTATTTCAAGGCTCATGCTTCTTGAAAACAGCTACATGGAATATGTACACTGTAACCAAAATTTACTTATAACTGCAAAAAAACTCCAACCCATCTTCTGGATAGAGCTCAGAGTATATCAGTATCAGTGTGTAAACATGTGATGGGAAGGAGTAAAGAAGATGGGACCAAACTCTTCTCAATGCTCACTAGTAAAAGTACAAACACACAGAAATGTCATGCAAGTGTGTGTGATGTTGTTTGGCATGAATTGGATTGACTATTTGGCTAGTAATTGATTACAATAGTCTTTAAATAGATGTGACACTGAATTCTGAAATCCAACTCCAACTTTGAAAAGGGAAAGGACTGTGTTTATGCTGTGCTTTTACAGCATTCAGCACATGCTGTGTGTTTCTGGTTCAAAAGTCACTATGATCCAAACCAGTCACAACAGAGAAAGCCTCCTGAGGGTATATGATTATTATGATCTCTATCAAAAGAGAGCAGTTTGGAGCCTGACAGTGGGTGGAGTGCCTGAGTGCAAGCAGAGCCCCTTCTACAGCATCAAACGCAGCTTCAAATTTCCTCTCATTAGCAGATAATTCTGACACAGCCTTGGTATGTCAATAATAATATTTTAATAATTTCCTATTAATTAGACCAAGTAACTTAGGTAGATACAGCACAGCTGAACCGACAAAATATATCACAGTAGAATAATTATATGCTGGAGCCAATTCTCATCAATGTTTTATGTAAATGGATATATAAAATGAAGACTTTACCTCTTTCTAAAGAGAGTATTTTAATACTATTTCTTTAGTTTTCTTCTTTTAAATATACTTATTTCAAGAAATAAACTGCTGAAAGCATAGCTCACATTCTTCTGACCATGAACCCATTTCTCACAAAGGAAAGTGGAAATATACTGAGCATCTACTCAGCACAACTCTAAATACAATCTCCTGTATGTCAGAGAAAGTTCTGTCCCAATTCTATTCAGACAGCTGTGACTGAGTAAGCAATTTGTATATGAAGGAAATAAATTTTTAAAAAATCATTTACGCCAGTGGACATTTACTGGTACAGAGGATTTGTTTCCCTTCTTGACTTCTGTTCTTATCAACAGAATTGTAAACAGAAAATACAAAAAATGTATTTCATTTTTTCCACAGATCCTAAGGGAACTACAACCTGCCCTTTTATAAGGAAATATTTCCACTTCTCTCACGTGTCCCTGTTCTATATTTTAACAATAAAATACAAAATTTTATCACTGTGATGGCTCAGCCTTGCAGTAGTTGGACTGATTTCTTTTAGATTTTCCAGTGGCAGCTGTGACCATCAGTGTTTCAAGTTCTGCTTGAACAAGGGTTAGAAACATTGAAATGATCATTCCACACTGGTTTCCTACATTTCTGTTTATGCACACATACAGCTCCTGTACAGCAAACAGAGCTTATGCTGAAACCATCCTAGTTTCTAAGCAGGTCTGCTGTTTGCTCCTTTGATTTTATTTCCTGAACTGGAGAATGACATATACTAAAAAGGAAATTTATTTTGGTGTGTTCACCACAACTTTAATGGATTTTGAGAAATTTATAAATGCATATGATTGATGGAAAGACTAACAGAACAAACTGAATTTGAATTGAGTCTTTTTTCCTAACAGGCAAAAAAAACCCCAAGCATAAACTCACTCCTCAGCTTCATGGCCATGGCAGCTCCTGTCCCTGCCTGCAGGTGTGTTTGCAAAAGTTTCATCCCTGATGCTTCCCTGAGTTTAAGGAGCTGAGTAAGTGGTGCCTAAAATCGGTATCAGTTCATTCTGAATAAGGTTTGTATAGCTTGAATTTCCTGTGACTTTAATGCCTTTTAAAGCTGAGACACAGACCAAAGAGTCTAAGGTTACAAAAAACATGTAATGGCAAGCACATGTGGATGAATGTGGTTATCCACACTGAACATTTATGTAGCTTCAGCAATTATCAGATTAGATGTGTTTCACAGGTTATCAATGAAGTCATTATCATAAAAATATATTTAAGTCTTGTAAAAAATAGTATATTTTAAAAGTGGAAATTTTTGTCCTCTTTGCAAAAGCATGTAATATACAATATATTTCTCCTTAAAAACCAATAAATACCTTCTGGGAAAATAACTAGAAACACTAGGTCTGGAATGTCCTTAGCTCTGGATAAGCACAAAGTCTTAATCTGTGTCAGCTAAAATGGCCCAAAATGCAGTTTGTCCCCTCTTTTCATACATACATATGGCAGCAGGTTTACTTTTCCATTATAAACCCCAGACAAAACCTGCAGTAATTACTGTATGTCACCTTCATGCTTTCAGCCACAAAAGAGAAACCCTGACTGTGTATTTGTCCAGCATCATCATGGCAGGTGATTTCTCTCTTACAAATACCAAATTGCTTCGAGCAATCTCCTGAATGAAACTTTAAGGAGCTCGTGCAAATCTCCTACGGAGATGTTTATTTCCTGATTTTGGAATTGTGACTGCTGAAAGAATCTGTGGCTATTTAGTAGCTCATTTGTTATTTAGTAATCATTTAAGATACGATACTCTTCCTCTTTGAAGTTGCTGGTTTTCAAATCTAAACCTTTTTGCAGTTCCCTGAGAAGAGTCATACGGAAAGCAGTGTGGCAGAAGTGGTTAGCAGAGTCATTTTGTGCCTGTATTACAGCTCTCTGCAATACAGAGAAGGGAAACATGTTACAGACTATAGGACAATCTAACATACAACTTATTCTTCTGAGATTAATAATGCTATATTATTATATCTATATTCTATAATAATGCATAGAAATGAAAGTGTCTGCAATGTTTGTAACTGCTTAAATTCCATCTTTTGCACAGTAGAGAACTAATCTCATTTGTCAGCACTGTCCAATTTTGTCACTTTGATAGCAAAGTAAGTGAACATCATAAACATACTACAGAAGGTGTAGAATAGATTTATTCATACCAGAGTAAATCCAACATAAGAGCAAAAACTGCAGTGGGGTGGCAAAAGCAAAGTGTAGCACTGGCAAAAAAGAAAGAGGACTTATCAATACTGACACAATTATCATAGCTGGAATTCATTTTTTGTTTGGCCAAGCCTGTTATCAAGTGCAATCAATGACAAAGCACCTGACTTCCACCCATTACACACATTACTAAAACGACTCTGTGAATGCTACAGCCATTAATTAAAGTAAATAGCAGGGGAAAAGAAACCAGGGTTTTCTTTTGAGGTACCTCATTCCCTTTTACAGAGATGTGTAAAATCTTACACATTTCTAAATTACCAGCTTATAAGGAGTCAGGCAATGTATTAAACTTCCTCTGGACATAGGAACACAGCAGTACAGAGGGAAATACAGTGGTGTCAATGATGTACAACTGGAACTGCATGTGCCACAGTGAGAACTGTGAGGATGAGAACTCTGTGAGCCTCAACACACAGTTTTGGTAGCAGTATGCCAGGGATAAAGCATCTAGCAGCCTAACTCACAAAATTCTCAACAAATCCCTAAATACCCTCAGTCCTTGGAGGCTAGAGGGACCAACTTCATTTACTCCAGGCAGCACCTTTCATCCTGTAAAGCCTTTTAGATCTTAAACCTAAAGAAAATGTGGGATTGTTTTGCCAGGCACTGTGAGGAACATAACTCTGGAGGCACAGAAAGCAAGGACAGCAGAGTTTTCATTTGCTTAGACAACGTGAGAGTTAAACATCCTTTATTAAATACATTCTCAATCAAATGCTGATGTTAATTAGAGAACAAGCAGTAAAGAAAGCCAAAACCAGCCTTCTGGTACTGTGAGTAAATTTTGTTGTCAAAAATTGTTCCGTGAAAAAATAATGTCATTGTATCTTGGCTAGTGGAAACACAAGTTAGCATAGTAGAAACTGAGTAATAAAAGCACTTAAGAGCATGACAAATTTCTATTTTTACTGTCTTGAATGCACTCATTTCAGAAAGTATCAACTCATTACAGCTTCAGGGCTACTGGGAGTGTTTAGGGATATGTTACCTTTCACAGGTCTGTCACCAGAACCATTGAACAAACAGCTCATGAAGTTCTGATACCAGCCCAGCCCTTTAAGTGACACACACACTCTGTATGATACCAGTGCACAGTCAAACCTTTAGGGTGACTTATGTACCTAAACAGTCTCTCTTTCAATGGAATGATGTTGGGTTGGGTTTGTTTTTTTTTTTCTCAATCATTTTCCATGCATTTAAAGCCTTTTTGACAATCTACATAACATTTGAAGCATATACTTATATTGCTTACATAAGGAAAAATACTGGGTTAAAGGAAAGGTATGTCAACACACAGGCAACTCCATCATAAAGTGTTTCAAAAGGGGATGTAATTTTGCTCTTCGCTTTCTTTGCAAACTTGTTCTGGAAGAACATTACTATTAACAGGAGAAACTTCTGTCTGAGTTTTAGATATAAAATCAAATGTATTTGTTGGTGTTTGTTCTTCTATCACTGTCCTTTACATAATCATCTCCTCCACACACCTTCACACATTCTAACAGTGTAGGAAGGAATTTAAAATTAAGGATGTCAGTAAAAGCAAACAACCTAAGATTTGATCCAAACTAACTCTTAAACAAACTGCCTGGAAGGCTGGTGAGAGCTGTGCATGTGTTATATAGGTCAGTGCATGAAACTTGCTTACTTTAGATAACATTTTATTCCCCAAAGGGAATATGAGCTAGTGAGGCAAACCCAGACATAGTCAGAAAGGGAGAGCTACATACAGAATAAAGATACTGGCTTCAGAGTCTCAAGTAAAACTTTTATACACTACCCAACATCCAAACAGTGGAGGAAAGAAGTTTTATTAGGTCAAATTAACAGTATTTCAGACCCTCCCAAGAATGCTTAGTATTTTACTAACCTAACTTTGGACAACTACTTTACTGCCAAGAATGTTGCTTGCAAATGGCCTGAGAAAATCTTTGCACGTACAGTAAATCCATCTGAACACTAATGTCTTTGGAAGCTTTTACCTTCAAGGTAAAATTTGACATGTACTTTCCAAACCGTTTTGTTAAGCTGAATGATTGTTAGTAGTGGGAAGAATCTGGAAAGAAGTTGAGATGAGAATTCAGTTTTTAGCCTGTAGCCATGTAGTAGTAGTTTGCTAGGAGAGACTGGAAATAACACCTCTCAGCCTTATTTTAAAGTACTGAAAAAAAGAACAGATTTTCCCCCTGGACCGACAGCTTCTCAAGACAGAGCTTCTCACAAAGGAACTATGAACTCCCTCAGAAAAATAGTTTTGGTCTCTTCATGACACAACCTCCACTGATCAGCTGTGATTTCATACATACATGTAAGTAAACAATCTCCCTGTTGTCAAGCTACTATTCCTTAAAGAATAAAAAAACAAAGCCAAAATTACAATGTATCTTCAGAATAAAATCCACATCTCTTTTGATCATTGCTATTCTTTAACAAAAGGGAATTTCTGAAGAAATTGCATGAACTACAACCTGGACGTAGCACTCGCTGTTTAAAGCTATGCCTTTGTTAACATCTACAGGTAAGGGTGGTAACTCAGTTTTTCTCTATGAAGTATCAGAAAGTGCAACATTTAGTGGGATTTTTGACAATCTGGAACACGTAGCACACCTTACTGAGGGCAGGACTGCTGCAGCCAGTGATGCTGTGCTTTCACAAGCTGTAATGGCTGCTCAGTCCTTGTCAGCAAAGGGTTGTCACAGACCAGCTAAAACATTCCACAGAAAGTACAGCTAAAAATGGTTTCACTGTCATCTCTTCTACTTCCATATTTCCACTCTCTGTTCAATAATTTGTAAAATCATTTTATGTACTACCCAGTGGTACATTGGCCAAGTACAACCTAATAATGTTGGCTTTGGCAGTCCTCCCTGGCTCCTTTCCTTTTGCAGATGTAGACTGAAATTATTCAGGAGCTCTGCTGGCAGCACAGCCCCAGCTAAAGAGCCACTCTGGATTGGGAAGGGCAGTGCATGTGGGACCAAGCCATGCTCACATCCATCACCATCTCATTGTCCAAACCTGTCCCAGGAGTGAATGAGGAGGGGAGCAGTATTCAAAATTGTCCAAGTGTACAAGCATACAATTATACTAGATTATGTCATATGGCATCATTCATACATATATATATATATCTATATATCAGTATCTTTTTTAATGGAATAAAAATAATAACCCCCTCCCTTCCTCACAAATATCACTTTGTATTCCTTGCAATTGTAATATCAAAAAGTGTCACACCTCAGACCTCCCTGTGGTCACCTATCAATTCTGGTTGGAGCTTTACTGCCAAGGTGTGGTTCAGGTCTCCTAATGTTAATGGTATAAACCTTTTCCTCTAACAATCAGCAATATTGAAAGAAATGGCTTGGATGAAGTAGAAGGTTTCTTAATAGGAACACAGAGACAAATTAATCAGAACAGAACATTCAACAAGTTGTCTTCATTACTCATGGGATTTAAAGCAGTTTCCGACACTAAATAAGATTTTGTCTGATTTAGAGACGAGCACCACTTCCTAGAGAGTTTGAGGATGCTTCTGAGGTCACTATCTGGCACTATTAGATATGTTGCAGACTTACCTGAAGGCCTTAATTCTCAAAATTTTATTATAACTAAAAATACCAAAAGGCTATGTTTGCATAACCTTCACCTTCACCTACAGAAATTGCCAAAGATTTTGCAAGACTTAGGAGCAAACAGAGCAAAAAGTAAAGCTTAAATTTTTCTTTTTTTTTTACTAAGTTTTTTCATAAAATTACCAATCTGAAGATAATGCAAAGAAAATACAAGTGCAAAACTAAAAGGTACGCTCAGGAAATGAAAGAAGAATAGAAATTCATGACTCCAAGATGTTCAATCAGTAAACAACAGGGAATTTCTTCATGTCTGCCTTTCTGAACTGAAATTAAATAAATCTGGGATTATTCGGCCCAAAATCACACTCTTTAACCTGTACTTCAATAATGTCACTGCTACTGACAAGAACCAAATCTAAAACACTGATCTCCCTGGCTGCAATAAAATATTCGCTCAAACTGTCTGTCTGCTGCCACTTGTTTATCTAATACAGACCCAGAAATCAAAATCATCATCTTACCAGTCAGGAGAACCTGTCTGAATAATTTCTCACTGAAAATTTATCTGGAATTGAAGTTGCTTATAAATATGCTGGTCAATTCTTTTATCATTAAATCTTGCTGTACCAAACAGATCCTAAAAGCAAGTGACTCTTTACAATCTATTTACAATCAGCTCAGAACCAATTGATTAATTACTTAAATCAGAAAAGGGCATGACGCATAGGGAATTTTCTGCTGGTTTTGCCAAGGAAGCTTACGAAAAAAGAGAATAATTTGTTAGATAACATTTAACCCTTGTACAGAAAACAAACTAAAGCTGTAATCCTCTGAGTCTTTCAGGATTGCATTCTAAGCTTCCCAAAACATCTTCCCAACTGGCACTTTTTAAAATAACCAGAAAGCCTGTCAGATTAGCATCATCTTGTACACTAAGATCTTTGCTTCATGCCTGATCCCTACAAAATGTTTAAAATTGTTTAAAATGCCAACATCACTAAGATATGTTGAAACCACTATAATTACCCTCATAGTTTACAAGTATTCAATTAAGAAAAGCATTTTAAGAGTTAAAAAACCTGTCAGCAAGTGCAGCGAGAAGGAAAATTTTATAAAAGTAACAACTGATCAGGTATTGGAAAATCTATACATTGAAAAAAGGTAGTCTCAGTTTATCTGCTGAGCAGAGGTACAACTTCCAACAGGAGCATGAAGAAAAGCTGCTCAACAGCAACTGGACACATTGCATGGATGTAATGCAGAAAACTGGAACTTTTGGCTGGGTTTTGTGTTTGTTTTGTACTCAGTGACATTTGACTTCAGCATTTGATTTCCACATGGTCAACTCTACCTGATAAAATGCCAACATTGATTAGAAAAACCACAAGATTTGCAGGATTAGACTTCTACAGTGAAGTCGTAATACATGTGCCATGGCAGATGCCCTGGAAAACTCTGAATGGATGAGAATGAGTGCACACACCCCCCCCCGCAACGATTTCCAAACAGTGGGACACATCAGGACATCATTTCAATTTTTGTCATTCTATCTATGCACAGACTGTCATGTAACTTAGTTCCAAACTAAAAAAACGAACACATGAGAACAGAAAACCAGGAATCAATGCAGCACGAACTAAGAGCTGGCACACCGTGTAATACACGTAATACACGTTTTAACTCTTCCTTTCATTCCGAGTGACACAGCAATGAAGAGCCTGAACAGTGTGTAACAATTGCTATGTCCTCCCAAAAACACAGACAATTCTGACCTTCCTCCATTCTCCACTTTTCACCTCCTGAAGATTCTGACAGTTGTCCATCATCTCTGGCCTTTTAAAGAAAAACAGTTTCAGTAAAACATCTCTAAGATATTGTTAAGATATTTTACGATAAATAAGTTTATTTTTTGTTCAGTGGGTTTCTTCTGAATAAAAAACAAATCTCTTCTACTTCACGCTGGAAACAGGATAAATTTCTGGTGTTTACAGAGGATAGACATGTCCCAGTACTCATATAAAGACTAAAGTGTTCAACATATTTTTTCACCTTTCTGCCTAAATGTGCTTTACTCTACACACATGCTTCTGTAAAACAAAAAACCTGCATCTCCTGGACACAGAGAGCAAAGAATGTCCTCTCCACGTCTTCCCAGTGTGAAGGAGAAGCCGTGGAGCCGGGGCACACGCGTGGGAGGAGAGAGATGTGTGTGGGCAGGAGCAGAAGGCGGCTCCCGGCTGCCGCAGCACCACCACCCCCAGCCTTAGCGGAAAAGAGCAGCAGCTGAGTCACGGCGCTGCCCTTCCCCGTGACAGGGATTTTCTCTAAGCTCACATACATTTCTGTGATGATTCATTTTTCGTTTTCAGAGGACTGAACCTTAGAATTTATACAAATACATCCTTATTCCTTTTGATGGTTACTGCTATTCCCTTTCCCCCCAAGATCTCAACTCAGACTTCTGCCAAAATCCAAGGATGAAATAAAATACATTGTCATAAAAAATGAGTGGAAATTTCCATGTCCACTAATTTTATGCAAACAATTATATCTATTTAAATGTAAAGTATTTGCCTTCTACTCAAGTTGTTTTTTGATACAGTACAAATATGAACGTTATATTCATCACAAAATCTTTACCAGGCCTGGAAATTCAGAAGACACATCCAAACCCTGAACTTCTTAGGATATAATTGCTTTGGATAAAAACCTCTACTTTAGAAATGTAGCAAATCTGTTCCAGTGGTTTGCTACAATGGAAACTTCCTTTGCTGTTCTTCAACTATCAGGAGGTCAAAGGCTCCTCTTCTGAAATGTTTCTCAAATGATAATCAAAGCGAAAGAAAAAAAATTCCAAAGACAAGATTCAGAATTGCAGGAATTGTATCATAACAATTAGAAAAAAAAAAAAAGGAAAATTCTTTTTAAAAGTCAAATGAACACAATATGTTCTTTGCTACCCAAAGACCTTTAATATTTAACAGTGAAACACAAGACTGAAGCTTCTTTATGATTACTCCACTGAAAATTCTGTGTTAGTATTTATGTATTTAATTCTACGTTTGCTAGATGCCCATGGGGATAAATATGGTTTGCTACTCATTCTAGATGTGTCTGAAAAGCAGCAAAGAAATAATGATAAACAATAATTCAATGCAAAACCTGTTTTTATTTACTTTCAATTCTACTGCTTTGTAGCATGTCAGTGTCCCACAAATACAAAATCTACTAAAAATAACCTATTAAAAGTCAATCTTGGTGCACATACAGGAAGTTTAAAAAGCATTTAAAAAGAATAAATGGAATGCAATTCAAAATTTTTTGATTACTTTAGATTATAAATTCTTAATTTTCCTACATTTTCAAGTATTACCCTGCTTTACAATAAGTTTTTAAATTATTATTATTTTACAAGTATGAAAGAAAGTTACCCTTCAAGCCTCCCTCAAATGAAGCTGTTACTGCAGGTCTGTGGCACACTGGTATCCCAAGATGTGGACACGGAACACAGAAGCAGAAATCAAATGCCATCATGGCACAGGGAAGTGCCCACACACTGGCTTTTAGTGACCTGGGCAGGCTCATAACACCTTAATTCACCAGCAACAAGCTGGGAAGGGGCTGGAGCAGCAGGAGGGGCTGAGGGAGCTGGGGGGGCTCAGCCTGGAGCAAAGGAGGCTCAGGGGGGACCTTCTGGCTCTGCAACCCCCTGACAGGAGGGGGGAGCCGGGGGGGGTCGGGCTCTGCTCCCAGGGAACAAGGGACAGGAGGAGAGGGAACGGCCTCCAGCTGGGCCAGGGGAGGCTCAGGTTGGCCCTGAGGAGGAATTTCTCATGGAAAGGGTGGTGAGGCCTTGGCAGGGGCTGCCCAGGGAGGTTTGGAGTGCCCAGCCCTGGAGGTGCCCAAGGAAGGCCTGGCCGTGGCACTCAGTGCTCTGGGCTGGGGGACAAGGGGGGCATCGGGCACGGGGTGGACTCGATGACTGGAGGTCTTTTCCAGCCTTAGTGGTTCTGTGATTCTGGAACTGTGCCCTGTGTGGCAGTTTCTAATTCCCTACAACCTGCACTCCAGGTAGGTGAACTCATACACACGTTTGCCTGAACTGTTTTATTTCCTCTGTATACAGAGAGAACGTGGCTCAGTTGGGCAGGTATCTCTGACCAAGATTTAAGTCCACATGCTTCATTTGATGGAATTTCTCACTCACATAATTATTTATTGCTAAATTAAAAAAAATAAATAAATAAACTGAGATTTCCAGGAGTTCCCTACACCTTCTCACCAAAAGCATTCCTGACTTGTAAGAAAACTAAAAACCAAAAAGGCAAGTATAGGTTTGCCTGCAATTCCTGTACTTATTACAAATAAGTTGTGGTTTCTCTGTAATTTCCTGGGTCAATACCTGATGAACAGCCATAATTATCATCTGTACTAACTCTGCCCATCATTGCAGAACTGAAGTCTTACTCAAAGCTGTCCAACTCTCAATTTCATCCTGATTTATTTTGAAATTTGTTAACACTGTGCCCTACAATTCAAGCAAACCCTAGTAACAAATAACAGGCTCAGGAAAGCCCTGCTATATCTGCAAGGTGAATGAGCTGTTTGTTCACTGCATTCCCCAGTCTGCCACCAGGGTTTGCTTCTCCAGTAATTCTTCGTCTTAGCTGCAAAATACAAGCATTTGCTTATGAGTGTTATTACTTCTTCCTTATTATTCTGCCCTTAATCACAATCCAGAGTCAGATGAAAAATGTGAGATTATTAATGGATATTTCTTCTCCATGAGTACCCTGCAAAATACTCTGGAAATTTAGCACTTGCTCAATCTGTCTTCTCAAAAGCTGAATTGCTGCAATGCTAAAAACATGCAAAAGAAAATGGCATGAAAAAATGGAAGTTGATGCAAACTTCAAACATTTTCCTTTGAAAATACAGTTTCAATATTCCTCCAATGTACTTGTGACTCACTAAATAGTGGTTTAGAATATTAGATATTACAGTAATTTATTTCTGTATTGTGCTATTTATTTACAGGGAACAAACTGTGAGCAAATCGCTCCCAAAGTCTGCTTTACTACTGAAACTACAAGATGTTACTATCTCTGAACCAAAGTCTAAATTTAAAGTACTATACATGTATTTCCTTGGTTTTATTCTTTTATACACCAAGGTCATCATAGAAAATCTGGCAAGTTATTTTGGCTTTAAGGAAAGAATAGATATTGGGATAAAGAGGAACATGAATGTGAGCTAATAATAGGTTCTTATGAATAAACATTCTAATGAAATAGGACTGATTATACTTTTTCTTCGAAACTAATTTCACACTGACAGCAAGTGCACAAGGAAAGAACTCTGAATTGTGACAACCAAAATGCAGTTGATATTGTAACTTAAATATAAGGCAAAAAACCAGGATGTTCAGATACTAAATGTACTTCAATGTATCAATGATGAATTGAGAGTACCAGTAATCGGTGATGAAAATTTTAAAATCTGTTTCTACAGTTTGACCAAGGACAATTTATTCCACCCCATGAAGCAAAGCAGCTTCACACCCTTCACAAAAGGCCGTGTACTGGTAATCACTAAGAGCCAAGGATCAAAGGAATAAGCACTCTGTGGGAGATTGGGAAAGCGGAAGGATGAGAAGGGGAAAGAAAAAAAAAATACCAGCAAAGCAATCTGTCAATGGCTAAGCCACAAGCAAATTGCAAGTCTCAATCATTTGATGTATATATTTTTTCCCAAAAGATGCTACTGCTGTAAACAGATATACAATTTCTCAAAGTGAAAAAGGAAAAAATTAAACACATCCTACCAAAATCCTGGAGAGGGGACTTCTTAACAATGGCTGCATTAGCTGCAAGGATACTTTATTTAGAAATCAGAAAGCTACTTCTGAGGAAATGTGTTTCAATAATGGCAAATATTTTATTTGTTGGCAATCACTTTAATGTACACTAAGAATTATGTTACCCTTCATTCTGTGATGATTCCTTGATGAAAAGTCTACACTGAATTTTCCATTATCTTTCAGCTTTTCCATATGAGGACTCTACTAAAAAAGGAAGGTGAAGAGGAAAATAATTTCCTAGCTGGAAATTCCCCGTGACTCTGTCACGTCCTTACGTGTATTTGTATTGTTTTGAAACATAACAGACCCCCAGGTGATTGCTAATGGCTTGTAGGAAGGGAAGCTGTGACAAATGTCAGAATGATCATGGAATGGAGCCCTCCCCGGACACGAAGCTGTGCTGGATCCGCAGCAACACTCCACTGAATACTCTACATTTGGCCTAATACATACTTTTAATTGCTTGAAAGAGCTTTGGATTTTTTTTTTTTGCATTAGTTCAGTTTATAGCTTACACTAGAAATTTATGAGCAGAATATCACCATTTTTGTCATAATAATTAATGTCATAAATTTTACCTATTTGAAATAAAAGATGGCAAAATAAAGTCAGGAATAAACTTCTCTGAATTAACTAATCTCTAAAAAGTGGTTTGAAACAGCTCTTTTACAAAGTAACAAGTAGTAAAAATTTCATGTCTAACCACACTATTTCTCAGAATAGTAATTTCTATCACATGCAGATCCTAAACTGCCCAGGTGGAAAAGTAAAAGAGTAAATAAACCCAGGAATTGTGGCAGAACATGCCTAATCACTATTTTATATCTTTCATTGTCACTTCCAAGCCTCCACAGTACCTTCACCCTAAATGTTCAATTTTGGTTTCAACGTAAAGGGTCAGATTGGAAGTTGCTAATATGACATGAAAAACACAGATACTTGGAGTTTTCCTCTTCACCCTTTCCAAACAGTTTCAGTAATTCATGATTCAAACAAAAGCAAGTTCTAAAATATTCTTACTAAATAAAAATTTCAACTTTTAAATAGTTCTAGAAGTTTGGTGGGGTCTTTTAACATTTTTAAGTTGACTGCATACTGACTTCAAAACGTGTAACAGTATTAGTGGAGACAGCTGACAAAGAGGATTGTAAAAGACAGTAACTGTGCATCGCTTTACCCCAGTTTGTTTCAACAGAAAAAACCCTAACTTACTCTTTTTGAATAGAATAAAAGAGGCTGCATAGGCAGGTCCTGAGTATCAGAATCTAAATAGAAGTTTGAGTGTGTTAAAGATGATTGAATATTTATAATTTTAACTGTTTGATCAAAGCTGTTTCTAATCAATTTATTTTCCATTTACAGACTTACAGAACTGCTACTAGTCTTACAGTCACGGGTTTTTACCCTGAGTTTTCAGGCGATGTGTCAGACAAAACTGAAGGATTTGTTCTCGTTATGCAAAACAATTTTATGCCTTGGACAGCTCTCCCAGGAAAATATTCCTGATTTACTGCAGAGAGAGACATAGAGGTGTACACACCTTTACACACATGCGTGTTAAGCTCCCTCTTCTTGATGCCCCAAATGAAATAAATCCTGTCTGCTAACAAGATTATGAGATTACCAGTCACAGTACAAAACTCAATCATGCAGCAGAAATGGTGACTTTGATCAACCATGTATTAAAACAAGCTGTTTTTGCTGATTAGTATCATTTAGCTGGATTTATATATTACACATAATCCTATTTTCCACCATGAAAGTTATTTGCTGAAGTCCCCAAAGTGAAAATATTCTCTTCTCGAGGAGTCCAGTGTCTAAAACTAAAGAATTTTTAGTCATCTATTAAAAAACTAGTCTAAAATACAGACTATTGCCAAGAAAATGAATCTTACCCTTGTGTACGTTGCTGCTGCTGGTTCACACCCAACATTTCTTCCTTAGTAAGGAAATGAATCAGCACAAAAATCCTAGAACATGAGTCCAACTAAAAGAATTTAGGTAAAGTACAACCTGACACAAAATACTCACTCTCTAAATCCCATGCCTTCTGCATGACAACTCATACAAGAGATTCTCATGAGACCCGTCTCCAAAACAGCTGAGTGACTTTTCACTGGCACAATGGAAGAGCCTCCTTTTATTCCAGCGTAACCCAATAGCAAGAAAACTACAACCACAAGTTATTATCTGGACTTTGCCAATCAAGGAAATTCCTACAAATTCTTCTTAAAAAAAGAAATTATACTTACGTATACATACACACAAATACATCCGTCAATATGCATACTACTAAAAAAGGAATTTTTTTGTTGTTAAGTGTAATGCCTGTGTGTTTAAACCTCATTGCAAATGCTTAAAATATTCCTTTACTCTAAAATTTTAGAAGTGCTACTATAAGCACTATTGTCATTTATTAATATATATTATATGCAACCACCTGAAGAAAAGCACAAAGATTAGTGTTTACAGAGCCATTGTTTTGTCTACTCTTTTGTGTGGGTCCGAATCACGGGTCATCTACTGCCACCACTTGAGACTCTTAGAACGCTTCCATCAGCGTTGTCTCCACTCAGTCTCAACGTCCACTGGACTGACAAAGTGACCAATGTGCCTGTTCTCGAACAGGCTGCGGTCACCAGTATTGAGGCCATGTTACTGAGAACACAGTTGCGTTGGGCAGGGCACGTCTCCAGGATGGAGGACCACCACCTCCCCAAGATTGTGCTTTATGGTGAATTTGCCACTGGATGCCACAAGAGAGGAGCCCCGAAGAAAAGATACAAGGACTGCCTGAAACAACATCTCAGCCTCGGCCATATCGACCACCATCACTGGTCTACTCTGGCCTCCAATCGGGAGGCCTGGAGACGCACCGTCTATAATGGTGCTGCCTCTTTTGAGATCACAGTCAGAGTCATTTCTGAGGAGAAAAGACTATGCCGAAAGAACCGAGTCCTGCCAGTACCACCCAAGGAGACTTTCTGCTGTGCCCTTTGCAGCCGGACTTGTCTATCTCGCACTGGCCTTCTTAGCCATCAACGTGCTTGTAGCAAGCGTGGGTAGAGTCCTTCCCTAATCTTCATTCGCGAAGCCTGGCCATGATGATGATGATTATATGCAACCATTACATAAGGCTCAGGAAAAATAATTTTGGTTATCAGTTCAAAGACAAAGCCTTCATAAATTATTTTTTCTAATTAAAAATATCCCTGGGATTTTTATTTACCTCGAACAGTGGATGGTTATAACTATTAAATAAAACAAGTCCTGTAGTCACAGCACATTATTTAATCATATTGCCACTCAGTGGAATTAGACATATTTATCATATTTTATGATAAAACCTTTTTATCACACTTCCAGAATCACAAATCTGACATGGTGGCTTTTCTAATAATAATGTTTTTGGTCCTACAAAAGAAAGAAACCTTTGACATTTTTAAGAACTTTCTTAATGACAAACCAGAGCTTCCATTGGAAATGATCTTGAGCACAAACAAAACCACTGAAGCAAACTCAGATGTGGTGAAATAGTGCTGCATCTTCCTCTCTGGAACCATCCGAGTTCACCAAATGTGAGACTTAAGATACTGTGACTTATCTCATATTGGAGTTTAATGTACTAAATCTGCATTGTTTCAGTGGAATTATAATCAGTTTTATTAGTAAGAAATCAGAAGCAATAAAGAAATGAGGTTAAACAACACAAACCTGACGTTAGGCACAGAACTATCTATACACACACCACAGGAAGGTCAAGTTGCTGCTCTGGGTTTAAGACAGAAAACTTCAATTTTTTTCTTATTTGGAATTCCCTTTAAATCGTAACACTAAAATAGGAGGCATTTTAACTTCTGCTTCCTCCCTCCTCCCTAGGCTTGTTTTTATCCCCCCCACTCAGTCACCCCTGGTTTCTCCTACAAGAAATCAATCTTACCACAATAAAGGATCTTGGCATCTGCCACAAACCTCAACAGAAAGCAGTAAGCATATAGCTTAGCAGACTTCAGGCCCTACAAACCAGGTACTTCAACAAAAAAAGTCAATGTTTCATAAACAGTATGAGATTTGCAAGGTCAAAAGTGGGAGACAGCAGCACTTTCTGCCTGAGAGAACCACTTTATTTTCAGATATGCATGGAGGGTATCTAAACTCACACTCAGTTCTGAAATTCCTACTCAGAAAGTTACTGGGATGAGGGTACTTTTGACTCCTAGAGACAGGGACACATCCCCATGCAAACATAATTTTGGATTTATTACTAGTCATGCCACAGGCCTTATGCCTTCTCAACAAACACCAAAATAATTATCTCCTAATTAATTCGACATGAGTAAAGGAAATAGCCTCAAGCTGTGCCAGGGGAAGGTCAGGTTGGACATCAGGAGGAATTTCTTCATGGAAAGGGGTGGTCAGGCCTTGGCAGGGGCTGCCCAGGGAGTTTTGGAGTCCCCAGCCCTGGAGGTGTCCATGGAACGACTGGCCATGGCACTCAGCTCTGGGCTGGGGGACAAGGTGGGGATGGGGCACAGGGGAAACTTGATGGCCTTGGAGGGCTTTTCCAACCTCAGTGATTGTATGATCTGCAGGAGCTCTCCAATAAGCAGCACATATTGCTGATAGTTTGGTTTATGACTGTTTATGCTCAATATTTATGAGGAAACCATACCTATCACCTCTTTAAAGAACAATTTCTGTGCTTTCATCTCTTCATTGTAAGATTCCCTAATGCTTAGTCACTCACAGTTTATTTCTGTAGAAGTAATATTTTTTAAAAATGGGGTTTAGGACAGGAAATTATAGCAATATTTTTGCCTAAAGGTCGTATCAGTTTTGTTTAATCCATTTTCCATTTTAAAATATAAAAATACTTTAATAACATATAGTATGTAAAAAGAAATCATTCCTTAAATTGAAGAAATCTACTAGTTTATATAAAATCACTTTATGTGAGTGCTTTAGAATAGAATGAAAATATTTAAAATATTTTATATGGAGCTCTGATAATATTTATCTTTTTTTAATCACCTGATAAAAATTCAAAGAAATGTGTGTATTTGTAATTCTTTTTAATAACTCCTACTAGCAATCAGTGTATACGATGTCTTACAAACACCAATATCCAACCAGGTTATAAGGTTATAGAGACAAAATGATTAATCAAGCAAGGTCAAACATGGGACATGTATTAAAAAAAAAAGCTACAAGATAGTGCAATGGTTGTACCAAATCTGCCTTTTCTAACAACTTCTACCACCTGACTGGCTGATGGTGGCATGTGATGAGGGGCAAAAACAGATCATCATACTTTATTAGACACCAAACCTCTCAGAGTTGTTTGGGTTTAAAAAGGAAAATAGGGAAAGCCCATTTATGCCTCTGTCTGCACAGCTGGGACTAAGTCCTTAATTTCTCATTTCCTGCCCCCACCTCTCATATGAGGAGCTCACAGTAACTTACAAATTGTGGGCTGAGCCCAAGTACACACGGGTGTTCAGAGGTGAAATCAAGGGAACAGTGTTCACAGCCATTCCCAGCTGCACTTACCCAACATTGTGACATCCCATTTGTCTTCTACCTACTTCTATCACAGAGACATAGGAAGGGCACAGACAACTATAGGGTGTAAAGAAACCCAGGTCCTACAAAACCTGGAGTTCCATGCTTTTCAGCACTGTCTACCGGACCAATCTATTAATTAAATGAATCCCAGTGACATTTGCAATTCCAAAAGGAGCAAGCAGGTATGGTCTGGCAGCCCTGATCAGCATGCTCATGGATGGGCAGCCACAACCACAGCACGAGCCCCACACATCCCTCACTATTCCCTGGCACATCCAAAGGCACCAGGCCTCAGCTCCAGCTGAGGATACCTACACTGCTCGAGACACTTGAAGGAAAACCAGGAACAGCCTCGTCAGATTTAAGAGTCAGTGTCTTCTGGATTAAACATTTCCATCACTTTTGCTTGCAAATGTATAAACCCTACTCACCAACTTTTTGTTAGGAATCAGTTCATTATTATTTGAGTGTCAGCCAGGCAGGGACACAACTGTGGTGACAGTGGGTATGGTAAAAATGGCAAAGTCTTTATGCTTTTTGCAAAAGCCTAAACAAGTCTCCAGCTTGTGTTACCATGAATACCTGTCCCTCCAGCCAGCTGGCTGAAAGCACACGAGCTTTAATATGAGAAGACCAGTTTGACTTGGCACAGATGAAGCTGTTTAATTAGCAAAGGTAGCAGGGCAATCAAGCAAGCATTTTTCATTCTAGTCCAAGGTATGACCCGTGGGGGCTGTGAAGTCTTATCACCTCATTGCACAATTTTTTCACTCCACAAGGTAAGTCGCCTCATCTTTGGAAACAGTACCATTACTGCAGGTAACATTTACTTCATAATTTATTGCTTCACTTTTTGTCATCTACAACACTGCTTTCTCTGCCAGTTTACTCTTTTCCATTCTTGACAACTTTTCTACCTACTTGTAATTACCCTTTGCTGCTGTGTTCATCCAACCAGGTCTAGAATCCTTCTGTGGAGGTTGTATATGGAAACCTGACTGGTTCCATATGGAAACTTCCATATGGAAACCTATATGGAGACCTGTCAGTCTCTTCCTCAGACTCAACTTCATACTTACATATTTTCACTAAGGTCTTACCATGTTTTTAAATGCAGATTACAGTGTATCTTATCTACAAATGTATAAAAATCCCATACATCAGCCTATTTCATTGATATTAAAGCAGATTTCCAAGAGCTAAGGTAATACAATTATGTGGAATTGGATACGAATTGTTCTGCGGGTGATTTGCATGGTTCTATTAAGAACTGGGTACTAAAACTGCATATAGTGAAGGCACTGCTTTAAGAACATGTGGATACTGCGGGAATAGTTAGCACCAGTCTTTTGGAGAAACATGGTTTCAGCAAAAACATGTACTGTCTTCCAGTGCCCTACAGTGTTTACAGAATGGCAAACAACACCCATGTAAAACAGATACAGCTCAGAATACAGGAAGTCCTCTAGACACACTTTTTCAAGATGAACAATAAGAAGTCTAATATTATAGGTTTTAATAGTCTATTCTTTCAACAGATTATAATTTGCTACTGTCAAACCATTATCAAATTCTTAATAGATTGTAAGCAGAATTTCTTATTTTACTTGGTTCTGTAGTCTACAAAGCAGTTTGTTATGCCTTTTAACTCTCACTTCAGTCTTATCACTTTGAAATAAACCTACCTAAAATCCATTATTTCCTTGCCAATTTTTCCATTTACTTTCTGTGAAGGCAAACTTTAGAAGAAAATATTGGCAGACTTTTTTTTCTAATACAACCTTTTCAACTAAACATTTTATTATAGCTTTCATTAAGCTTTAGAGATATTTCTGTTGTCTCTTCAAAAATCAAGAAGAAAAGAAAAAATTCACTTGAATCTTGAGCACAGGGAAAACGGGTGGGATGGGGGAGGACAAGAGATAGAATCTGTCCAAATCTATAGTCAGAATTTCATATCACTAAGTTGCCTAAAATAACATTAGAGCCTGTAAGAGTTTGTTTAGATAGAGCACAGGGTATGGAGGACAAAGTGTTTCCCAGTAAGAGTTTTTTTAAAATTTTACATCTAGTCAAAGAGGTAATCTCTATCCCATACTGTGTTTTGCTATTTATACTAATATAGCCATGACAGAATTGTAGATAAACAGAAAAAAAAAATCAGCAATTTTATCTTAGATCATCTTAAAATACCAGCACACACACTGTCTGGTGCTGTACCAGCTGGCCGTTTCAGTGAACAGACACGAAACACAACTTGCATGAGGTTGCTGTGCACTCCAAGTTGAGATTTGTTGGTATGTTCCATTGTGCAGGGAGCTCAGCTGCACGTCCTGCTTCTCACGCCCTGGCCAGCGTGCACTTACAATTTAAACCATGGACAAAGAACAAGTAACACAGCTCAATGAGCTAAACTTCACTGCTTTTTTACACAGTAAAAGAGACAGGATAAGAGTTCAGGATAAACTTCACCTTGCTCTGCAGAAATGCACGTGGTTTCCTTTGTGTGCCTGTGCCCTCCCAGCCCAGACCCATGTACCTGCATCTCTCCTTTAATTGTGTTTTTATTTTGATTGCAAAAGCAGAGAGCCCTTAATGCAGAGCTGGAAACTGAAGTGTGTGGTGGGAGGTACTGCTGATCTAATTACCTGCATGTAAGGAGCTAAGCACACACTGTCTTCATATAAAATCTGGTTGCCAGTTCCTTTTTGGAGTGCTAGGGCCTCAATCCAAAGGCCATAACTACAATTAGACTGAAATGTCTCAAAAAGATAGGAAATGTTTATATGAAGCAAAAATTAGAGAGAACCCAAAGTAAAATCTTTATCCCCCTTGCTCAGTTTCAGGGGTTTTAAGGAACCTGTTGCCTCCTTGAAAGATTACAGAGTTATCCCAACGGCAAGGTTACTTTTACTTTAATATTAGGAGTTTCTTGTCAAAAAAGGCACAGCAGTTGTTAAATCAGCATTTCAAATTAATAAAAGCAACTTAGTGTATCACACAATCAGAGAATATTCTGAGTTGGAAGGGACCCACAAGGATCATCAAGTCCAGCTCTAAAGTGAATGGCCCATAGAGGAATTGAGCCCCTGACCTTGGTGTTATTTGCACCAAGTTTAACAAACCAAGCTTGTGTATGTTTTTTCTTCCCATAAGAAGTACATCTATTGATAAGATTACCTTTTCCTTACACTCTACATTTGGCCATTTGGCCAGTTTTTAAGAGCTTAGACTCTTCTAAAAAGCAGACTTCTTAGTCCTCTGCAACACCACTGGCCTTGCCTCCAAACGTGTCTGACCTTCAGCCCCTGCCAAGGGATCCCTTCAGTCCCCCTCCCTCTGGGCAATCAGTACCAGTTCCACGTTTGCCCAAGCCCTGGGTTTCCCTCCCCATTTCACATCTGGCTCGATGCTTTATCCTGGTGGCAGTATGCTCTGTCTTGCCAGGAGGCTGGCAAGGACACTGTCCTTCTCCACAGTCATCCCAGAGGACTGGAGAGTGCTCTGACAAAGCACTTGCCCTCATTCATGCATTATTAAAATCAAATGACACCTTCTAAAACTGGAAAACTTGCTAACAGAAAATGTACACCGAATGTAATAAAACCTGCATTTACTAAATCAACATGTTACAACCAAATAAGAAAAATGAGAATTCTTGTCCATCTGGAGTAAGGAAATACTAATTAGTTATGCACAATTGAACCACTGAACAAACTGAACAGGAAGACTGCAGTGAATTCTCATGGCAGTGCATTCATGCAAATTGTTTGGTAGTTATCATATATAAAACAATCACATGTGTATTTTTAACTGAAACTGTTTCCCAACTTCTAGTAAATGCACAAACTAAACCAACCAACCAAACAAACAAAAAAACCCCAAAACAAAACAAAAAACCAAAAACCCCTAAGAAACTCATGCTGTTCACGTTATTACATTTTTGTATCATAAATCAGTGTTTTCTGCACCATGACAATAGTGTTCATATCAAAAGCATTCATGATGAGCAGTGTTTCCCCATAAATGACTCCAGTCATTTTAAAATGGAAAGTTTGCTCTTCATACAGCATTTGTCCTAGCCATTTCGGGATTATCTTTTGGGCCTATCACAAGATGACTAACTACTGAGGCAGTAAACACTGACAGAAATGTGTAATTCTCTGGGGGGGAAAAAAGGTTACTGATACTTTTAACCATACTTGTGCTTAAAAATACAAGAACAAAATTTTCTGTCTCCTTTTTATAGTTTCATCGTTACTTCCATCAAGTTTTATATTTAATCCTTAAAGCACAAGACAGACTAAGCAATGATTAGTTTTCAATACTGAAACAGCTTTCTAAACATTACACATAAGCTTTTAATAAAGATAATAATCTATACACAGCATTTTGGCACCCTGCCACTTATGTATGGCCTCTAATCAATTGCTTGTTCAGCATAGAATATTCAGTACTTTTTGTGTACAGAACAAAATGGTTATTTCCTGAGAAAATGAAAAACAATTTAAAATAAACTTATCTAGCCGAAAATTTTGGACACTTAGCGCAGAGCAGTAACTAGGAAATCAGAACTAAAAGAGAATGTTGAGCAAGCTGTCTAGGGTTTAATATAGCTCTGTCATTAGTCTCCTGGATGACTCTGAACAAATTATTTCACTTGTTAGTTTCCTCCATTTGTAAAGATACCAACAAAGATCCCTAAAGCTGTAAAACAGCCATTGTCATCTGCCACATCAAATCATCATTAAACCAGCAAGTGGTTCTTGAAGCTTTTCCCCCGTGCCAACAGATCCACAGAGCATCTGTGAATCAGGCTCTTTTCCACTACATCTTTAAATACCTTATAAGGTTCTCAATCAGATATGTTAACTCAGATAAGGGTTCTGGACATCAAGGTATTGAAAAGGTCTGTTCAGTACACACCTGCAGTTGAAAAGGATGTCAGATTCAAATGCATACAGAATAGCCCTGAAAATAAAATCAGCCTTTTCAATGCCTTTACGTAAATTAATAGTACTGTTCCATTGGAAGGAGTGTTTCCATCACAGGCCATCTCTGTGCTGTTCTGGAACGACAGAAAGTTTCAAAGAGAATTGGTGAAAATGATTGCTGGCTATTTGCTTCCACCCTAGGACCACAGGATCATTTATTGCATAAACTGACTAAGAGAAAGTATTCCAGGAGAACCAGAACCAAAAAGACCACTAGTCTCTGACAGCTGACTACAACCTTCAGCCTATTTTTCTGTTTTCCTTTCACCTGCCATTGAGGCATGTGTAAAGCTACAGTTGGTAGAACAGCTTTGACATCATCTTTTTTTGCAGTTCTGCCTTCAGAAGAAGACCTCAGAGGTCTCTCTCATCTAGGTGGCTGCAAGTTTCAATGAACCTGAATTAATTATCTTTCACAGCTCTAACATGTACTGGATTGAAAAAGGAGGATAGTTTGACACAACTGTATTTTCTCTTCCCTTAAGAAGTCAGGTAACATGGCAAAAATTTACAAACTACTGTAGATAAGCCAATACTCCCATTTTTTTCCCTGTCCTATCTCATAAAAGTAAAGTAATTTTCAAGACTTGCATTAGGACGAACCTCTTAGGGCAAGAAACTGAGATGTCATTGAGATCAAGATTATAACATGCAAGGAACAACTGAGAATTTGTTTCTATGTAGAATATCCCACAGGATTCCATTAACCACAATAACAACATTGGGTTACTAAATCTCAGGCTTCAAGTATGAGTCAATACTTCACAGAAATAAAATATAGTAGAAATAAAATGTCTCTTTGATGCCAGAGTAAGAGAGAATATCCTTTGCTGACAGATGAAGATGCATACGCTTCCTCTGGCCCTGGATGAAAAGAGGATACTGAATCAGCAGGATTTCAGTGTGATCCAGAACCAAATCCTTTGATTTCTATTGAAATTGCAATACAAAAGCAAAACATACACTTTCAATTTAAGACAAACACAATGCAGCTCAAAGCATCACAAAAACAAATGCCCAGCATATTATCTTCCTCTCAGCATTAATGTAAATCAGCTGGAATGGTTCCTTAGGAGGCTCTAAGAGATGATTTGGTGCTGTTTTTCTTGTTATTGACAGGGTTTGCTCAGTGCATCACATGACAGCAGCTCTACGAACCTCCTCTTGCTAAACTGCACAGCAGTGCAGCACAGCAGGCAGGGAGCTGGAGTGGCCACCAAACACTGACACTCACCTGCTGCCAGTTCCAATCTTCCTTTTTTCTCCCCTGAATTATAATATATTCCATTTTAGCCCATATAGTCAAATACTACAGCAGATCAATGCATATCCATATGGACATGCGTACTCCCAAAGGTATGGAACAAACTCTCCTGCACGTATTATGAGAATATACATATATCTGGAGGTAGAAGGGACCCATAAGGATCATATATATATTTTTCAAAATTTATTTTATAATCTTCAGTTACAAAATTACTGGTTTTTTGGGGGAGGAAAGAGCCAGTACAACCAACTGTTCTTTTTAGAACTACTATGTATCCATGTCTCATACTATGAGGGGAAAAAATAAAATTAAAAATTAAAAAAGCAAAAGCAAGTAGGCATGAGTAACCTTGTGCACATTTGTCACTGCTGGAGTGCTCTTGGTGGCACTCGCTATGCAGAGCTTTAAAAGCTATGCCACTATCAACAGATTGTGTTGATTTGCGGTGCATCTATAAAGTACGTAAAAAATGCCATGTTCACAATACACAGGATGGCTTCAGTAAGCATTGAAAAAATCTCTCAGAAACAAACACTGAACGTACAGAGTTACTGAATTTCCCAAGCAGAAATCTGTGCACTGTAGAATATGAAATAAATAGATGTTTCTGCAAGGCAGTGAGCAGTGTCCATGGATGCATCTCCATGACGTAGGTACAGAGGCTGCCTTAGTCTGGCAGATACAACAACCTTTTTTTTTTTTTAAAAAAAAACACAACGCAGCCAACCACAAAACCAAACACAGAAGAAAAAAACCTGGAAATTGTAACAGGTAATTTTATCTTAATATTAATAACATATTTGTTATAAATAAAGGCTTACATTTTTGTTTCAGGTATTTTATTAAAGTAGCATTTTAAAGCAAATTAGATAAATTGGATCAAATCATAGAACTGCACAAGTCCATTCAGACACTAAGACTGTAAATTTGAGAAGCTGACAATAAAATATTCCAACGTAAAACCCCACAATCCATTACTAAATGATGTCAGTGTTATAAAAACATACTTGGTTTACTCTGTATTATTTTAAGGCACTGTAATTAGGAAGAGCAAATGAGACGATTCACAGCTTGATGTGCAAACACACAGGGAAACAAGTGGGAGAAGGATTAATAGGAATATGTCCTTCCTATAAACCACAGCATCCACTGGAGCCGTTTGTGATAAACGGGTCTGAAACAGCCATAACCTCTCCTGCTGGTACCAGCCAGGCACAGGAGAAAAGAGCTGATGTGCAAGTTTCAGGTTTCGTAAATGCAATATTTTTAATGCTGATAGAGGAAGGAAAATACTCAGCCCAAATAAAACCTGCCAAGTTAATTAACCTAACCACACGAATTCAAAGAGCTACGGTAGAACCGAGGGTTGGTCCTCAGTACCCTGAGGGACCTTCACCCGAACGCCCATTTGAGACGCTGCCACAGAAGCAGCGGGATCTGCGTGACAACAAACCCGCTCGTAAACATGAATTAACACACAGAACACTACAACCACACACAGTTCCACACAGAAATTCGTGCCCAGGACACTTAAATCCCACCTGACACCACACACGCGTGCTTTATTTCGCCAGAGAACACAGGATATGCTTTGTCAGGGCGGTAAATACGTTTTATTCAGTGTTGTGATGGAAAACAGATTTTACGGCTAGTGAGGCGCTCCGGGGCTTGCTGGTTTTTGCTCCATCTTCCAGTTCGTAACGCTGCGCTACAGACCCTCAGCGAGGCCAGGCAGCGGGGATGATGTGCCGGGCGGACGGGGGGGCTCTGCCCAGCGCCCCGGCCTCCCGTACCCGCAGCTTCATCCCCCGGGGCCCGAAGCGCGTCCCACCGCCCCAGGTGAGCCTACACCTGTCAGGGAAAGGATCCGCGGGGGAAGGGACCGCAGTGAGGATGGGGGAAGGACGACGGAGGAGGAGAAGGAGGAGGGCGCGGAGGGGCACGCTGGGGCACCTACCAGTCCGTGTGCGGCTCGTCGATGACCAGGAGCAGCTTGAACTTTCTGCCGACAGCCGCGGAGACAGCGGAGGTCGCGTCCACGAGCCCGGCCGAGGCCGCCGTCTGCTTCACGGCGTTGGAGAGGGAGCTGAAGAAGCTGCTGCCCGCCGACTGCTGCGGCGGCGGCGGCTGCTGCTGGGGGGGCGCGGGCTGCGGCGGCTGCCGGCGCTCCGCGGCCGGGGAAG
>VXAY01000264.1:3636-62184 GCA_013399855.1 Oxyruncus cristatus | reverse complement strand
AGCGGAGTGTGGCGGGGGTGCGGGTGGGTGGGGGGGGAGCGCCGGGATCAGCCCCGCCGCGGTCCGAGGCACCTGCGAAGCACAGCGGCCGTGTGCGGACCGCAGCGCACGCTCCAGCCGAGCAGGGCACGGTCCGGCTGCTGCCAGTGCAACCACTGCAGTGCGCGACGGCAGCGATTCCAGGCTCCGAACTGCGCTGAACCTGTGAGCAGGCACTGCCGCGCTGGCATCCCCCGAAATGGTAATGAACCTCCATTATGGTCACCCCCCGGCATTTATTTTAAAGAGCAGTTTAATAAAGGTGAAGTGCTGTGCATCTTCAAGCAATTCCACAGTGTTATGAGAATTATGGGTGCTTTTCCATCTCTCAAAAGCTATGCTTTCTTTAAGAGTAATTTGAATTCTCTTTCCCCCGAGTTTTGGGATAATCACTACGTGTTTACTATAACATATACTATAACATACATAACTCAGCCTTTATCCTTTTATGCAAGATACACAGTCACAAATCATTTTGCAGTTGATCTTTCCAGGCCATACTGTGTCTAACAGGTGCTCTAATATTGAACACAGCGATTTCAAGTTAGAGGTTTAGTAAAATCCCTGCACTTCAACAGTTTCAAGTTTGCATGTTTGAAGGCAGAACTGCGCAGGATTCTGTAATGAATGACTGAATTTAGAAATGTTCATGTGCTATATAATGAAAAAATACTAATAAAACAGCAAGGTTATTAGAAAATGACTACGTTTTAAACACCATGGACATACTGGGGGGAAATGTTGCCTCTGCCAAGCCATAATATGTACATGCAGGTACAGCTTGTTGCATGTAGGGCACAGAAAATGTAAACAAGTGGAACCACCCTGAGCTACAACTGTAATTAGAGTGTTCCTGTCACTTCACCACTCTGTGGCCCACACTGCTAGAGAAGGTGTGGACCTGCACTTACATCTAGATAAATTTAGGTCTAGTAGGATCTAGTGAGAATATTTTTCTCTCTGTAGTGTTGAGATCTCTTGGGGCCATTTGTATTTCTTAAAATCATGTTTGTAAGTGCAGTAATGTGAGTTAAATCAGCTACAACACATGACAGGGAAGCAAATCACTTGCAGACAGAGTTAGAACACTGCAGTTTACCATGGCAAGTGCAAAAGTAGCATTTCCACTCATATTACACATGCAAAAATGATAAAATTCACAAGACTGAGGAATTGTGTGTTGTCTTGGTGCTCTGTCCTTCCTTCTCATCTAAAAAGCTGACCAAAGTCAAAGGAAAAAAAGGGACTGCTTATACTTTTCCAGATGTGGATTTTTATATGATAGGAACTGTTTCATCCCCCCTGTAAAGGGATTGCTGAATTGACCAGTATGATACCGAAAAATTCTAGTTAGATATTTGTTAGATTCCCATTCTAGATTGAGGAGCAGTTGTACAATATTGTACTGACAACATTCAGCCGGTCTTGTGGAGCCCAGTTAACCACTGCAGGAATGAGCTGTGTTACATTTTGCTGTGCACATTAGCAGAAGTATTTGCCAGGTTTTTACTAGAGCACTGAAAACTACCTTCAGTGTCAGCTGTGTTCTTTGTAGGAAGACAAGATACACGTAGCAAACGGAAATGATAGGGAGGAATCTGCATGTCAGGTTTCATTACCATAAAACAAAATCAAAGAAAATTTAACAGAGTGGTTAACCTGCTCAAATGTCACTGATGCAAGATCTATCCTTGTTAACAGATAGATCCTTGTTGTGTGGAAAACTTGGTTTTTGATTGATGAAATCTGTTTCCTAACCATGGTACTTCCTTGAAGATTCTCAGTCCAGCCAAGCAATTACTTTCAGGTTTTAAGGACCGACTCTAATTGGATAACATACTGTCCAAAACAGTTGCTCTTTCTGGTTTCACAGGCTATTCAGTGTTTGGATAAGTAGCAGAAGCCTTTTCACTTACCCTGTGCACTCTGTGCACTTTGAATATGCTGGGACTATGTGGAATGCTAGAATAGAAGGTATTTCCCAATTTACACACTTTATTCACTTTGAATGCACTGGCTCTACAAGCATCTTCTCAAAAATTTGCACTTGGGTTTTTTTGTGGGATTTGTTTGTTAGTTGGTTTTTACTTTCCTGTGGTTATCACTACATGGTTACCACTAGATGGTTACCACTGTGCTGACAAAAATTCTAAAAAATATCAATCATCCTCAGCTGCTTGGGTCAGAGGATTTTTAAACAATATTGTAGCAACCTTATAAATCCAAAACTGCACTGAGGCAACTGGCAGCTGAATTTGGTCCAAGTCTCAAAAACTTGGTCTCTAGAACACAGCTAACAGCAGAACTCTCCATGTGGCACTGTTGTTTCTGTGATGGAGAACTTTGTTCAAAGAGTATCAGTAGGGATTACAGGGAGTTTGCCGAATTTCACGGTACATAAAACTGTGCCTGAAAATGAACTAATGGCATTTTTTGTCCAACCTATTATTCATGATGCTTCAACACCTTTCAACACATTTGTGAGGTAATTCAACAAGATTAGAAAGTGCGAATATTGAATTGCCGGTATGTCAAATGACAAAAGGACTCAATATCAAAGCAGAGATCCCAATAGCAATTTTAAATACAGTTTTGTTTCTTAACATTGAAATCAAAATGCCAAAAGATACCAAATTAGTGGGTATTAGTTGTGTTGGCAAACTGAGATGAAAATAAAAACACGGGATGAAGCATCCTAACTAGCACACTTTCACTGAGTTTCATTAGACAACTTCATTGAATTGTCCCAGAGCTCCTGCTGTTATGATGTCCCTGAAGCAAAAACATGTCAGCTTTCTATTTCTGATCTTCCTTGCACTTGGTTGTCCAAGGAGGCAGAAGTGCAGTTAAACCATATGAAGATGAGACAGAAATAGGTACAGCAGTGAGTAACTGCCTCGGTTATTGCTTTAGAAAGGACACAAAGTTAGCCTAATCCTCCTCTCCCAGATCTAGGCTCCCACGCCTTGATTTATGAACAGTATCAGAGAACACAAATTAACCAGAATTGGGGTTTTGTCAGATGGTCATTTCCTGAGTCATGGTCATGTTCCTGAAAGGAACAGCAGCAAAAATTGTACTGTATTATACGTCTTCTGTGCTCAGCAGTCCGCTAAACCTTATCTAGAAAACCCATGACAATTTATTTAATAAATCATAATTTATCAGAGACTAGGTTTTGAACAGGGATGAATTCATACTGCAGAAGAGGGCATTACAGTCTCCTGAATAATACTTGCTGGGATGTGTGAGGGCATTCAAAACAAATACTGTATGTGACATGAGAATAACCTGCAATAGAAACAGACAGGTTACAACCCTCTGAACTTTATTGATTGTTATTTTTTAAAAAATAATTATTTTTTAAATACCTTGGTACAAATACAAAGGAACTTCAAGCAGTTTTTTACTATGTAATTAAGGCTCAGTCAGTGCTGCCCCTACATCAGATTAATCTTCTGTAAAGGCTGAAGGCAGTCTTGCAAGTATCTCAGAACTCAAGCTTCAGAAATCTAAATAATTAACCTTTAAATACAATGTATGACAAAAAATACAACAATTATACACATGGACTGATAGATTGACTATATAAATAAGAGGTATTTTTATATATATCTTAACTTTATGTGATAATATACATATATTAAAGTATATATAAAATAGTGTTTACTGGCATCATAAATCTAGAGGAATGCAATAAATCTGGTATGCCCATATCACCTCCTATATTTCACGTGTTTTCTACTCTTTGGTTTGAGATCTCAGTCGTTATTACACTACTAATCTCAGAAACAGCATCTCTGTGAGCAGTGCTTCCTCTTAAAATCCATGTTGTGTATTGCAGAAAAATTATTAAATGAACTGATTCAGAAGCCCCAAATAGTAAGACACATTCAGTATTTTTCAGATGAGTAAATACAGATCTTTTTAAACAAACTGTTTACAAACTACAGGTATTATGTAGGGAGAATCCTGTCAACAAAACTTGGCATGGAGGAGAGGCCTCGTTGTGGAAAGGAACAAATAGCAGATGTTCTGAGTAACAAAAATACGACATATAGTCACAGTGAATGTTACACTGGAATGTGACCAAGACAGCAGAATAAACATTTTTAAAAAGCAGAAATATATAAATTCCTCATAGGTCCTAGTCAATGTATAGCTGCCAGTTGTATAATTTAGGACTTCACTTTGTTTGATATCTAAAGAATAAAACTAACAAGAAATACTATACTATAAAGGCCATAGAAAAAGTAAAGAAGAAAAAATATATTCATCTGCTGCAAACAACAGAGCTGGGGACTTGAGTTACACCAGCTGCATGTGTTGGATACCCAGTCTGCAGCCCTACACAGGCTTGGATTCTTGGCCTGTGAAATGTGAAGATTTTCCTAATCAGAAAAAAACCCCCATGATGTATAAACAAAACTTTCATCCTCCAAATAAGAGGTTAAACAGTATAGAAACATTCTCTGATGATGAAAAAGTCTGCCAGGTAAATCATACACAGTCATTTTAATCAACAAATAAAGGTTCGGTCTGTTCTTTTAACTTTTTTCTTCTGCAGATTTTGTATTTACATTATGAAATTTGGAGTGAAAGTGTCCTACCATTCTGACTCATTCTAGTTGATTGAATAGATAAATGTGAGATCAACTGCAGCACAGTTCTGTAGTGAAAAATGAACCCAGGACTGGCGTCTGTTAAAAAGAATAAAGCACTGTAACCCACAATTCTAGATGAAACACAGCAAACAAAATATGACACTTACATCAAATTTGGTCATAACAATAAAACTGTAATTTTCTTTTTAAGTGACTAATCAAGTGATTAAGATGAATGCACATTTACTTAATTAATTGCCTGCTTTAGTCACCAGAAATTAACTTTGAATACCATATATGTGAAAACCTGATAAGCCATTAATGTGCAATATGTAAACTGAGCAGAGAATTGAAGGGATGACAGCACAGAAGCTGAACAAAAAAATTATGTTTTGTTACTCTTTTTTTTTCTCAAATGAATCAAAAGCCTGTACTATGCAATATGTCTAGGATTCAAAAATTACCTTCCATCTCACCACTGTCAGGTAATACCGATCTATTCTACAAAATAAAACATTAATAAGGTCAACATGAAGAATTAAAGAAAAAACTCCTAAGTAAAAGGTAAACTATAAAATGTAAATCTTATACATTTTTGCATGTATGTAAATACAGATATTTATTACATATATTTGCAGATATAATTACATGCATTCACAATGTTTTCTTCAGGATCATTAGCTAAAAGCATGGATACACAGGCTGGGATAACCAACCTGCAATATATCTTACATACAATTTCTTTCTTTTTAAAGGAAGATTAGCTAAGATATTAGATATTAGGAAGAAATTCTTCCCTGTGAGGGTGGTGAAACCCTGGCACAGGTTGCCCAGAGAAGCTGTGGCTGCCTCATCCCTGGAAGTGTCCAAGGCCAGGTTGGACGGGGCTTGGAGCAACCTGGGCTAGTGGAAGGTGTCCCTGCCCATGGCAGGGGGTGGCACTGGGTGAGCTTTAAGGTCCCTTCCTACCCTTAACATCCTATGATAAGATTTTCTTGGCCACCAAATCCTATCCAAGAGTTGTACAATGTGTGTGATTTTCTTAGGGTACTATGACATTATTTATTCAATTCGAAGAAAACTGTAGAGTTTGCTTTGTTGGGAGCTGATTCCTTAGTACCAAAAGCTGAAATACTTTCACTCCTCAGGTGTTATGTTTTGAAGAGACTACAATTTTTCAAGGCTCTTGAGAACGCTAAATGTCTCTTTTGGTTTTACTGGCAGTTCTTGTCTGCTATATTGCTTACATGAGAAAGTACAGAAACAGTTTTAGCTCTTTGTATACTTAAACAAGTTGGCAATTGAGATATAGCTTGAAAACGAGCACACCTTCAAATATTTTAAAAGCTGAGGTCACTCTTTTAAAGAAGTTTGAGCCGCTGTGTAGTTTTCTTTGCTACAATATCAAAACCTCACACCTCAGGCCAGTAAGCAGTAAAATAAAGGAAAATGGTGCGAAGAAAAATGGCACTCAAATTCTTGAGTTATGTAAACTATGTCTTTAGCCTGGCCTGGCTCAAACATTTCTTGAAGAATTGTGAACAAATTGGATGCAGGTCTCTAATTAAAGGCCACCTGGTGAAGCACAAGTCATCACACATTCCAGTCTAAATGCATGCATACAGCATCCCTCAAATTGCCATATCCTAAAAGCTGAAGGACTGAAATATCCTCCAGATAAAAACAGGAGGGAAACTCAGAAAAATAAAAAAATTACTTCAGCATTACTCGGCTCACAAACCCTTTAGCTATCACTGTATTTCTCACTTTTATAGCAAAACTGGAACTCATGATTAGCCATCAGCCGGTTCTATTCTGCTGACAAAATATTGTTATCCTTCCCTTGGCACAGCAGAAGCTCAAAATCTAGAGCATCCCATTTGACATGCAGTTGTCTCCTGTAAAATGCCTTTTTAAAACATGAAGGCCACTTTTCTATGGAATACAAAAGAACACAGTAGAATATATAATTTACTGACAAATACATGGTAACAGTAGAAATTTAATTCAGTTGCAAGATTGAGAATCAGAGATTCTCAGGAAGAATGTGGAAATGTGCACCTATGAATTCTGTTCTTGTGAAAGAGAGAAACAGTAGAGAGAAAGAGTAGAAACAACTATATGCAGAGGATAATTCAACATCGTAGGATAATGAACGTAGGATAATGAACTTTTCTTTGTCAGCTGCTCTTTTTACCTGAAATCTTCAGTCTCAGATACCTTTGTACCACCGCACTGAAGATAGAGTGCTACTGAAACATATTTAGACATTTTAATTTTTTTTAAGCAGTGAAGAGTTATTAATTTCTGAAAACTATTTTTAAAACACAGAGACTGGACGTGTGCCCACAAGCATTATTAAGATGCACATAACTTTTGTCCTTCTCACTGCAATTAAAAACAGCCAGCCCCACTTTTAGAGCTGTTGTGTCCCTTCTTGCAGTGCTGCCAAATACACTATTATTATCTTTCTCAGCATTTTACACAGGTGTTACCACTTCTCTGTTCATGAAGAAAATTATTCAGAAAATTATTTCCGTGGCACTGGGTGTAGTGAGTTTAATATCATCCAGTTTTTATGCAATGGAAATTCTGCCTAAGAATTTTTAGACTAGCAGAAGAAGAAAAAAAATACAGAGGATAAGAGATCTGAAAAATCCAAAGAATAAGTTTACTATTGTGTATTGTACTGTGAAACAGTTTGTCTTGTTGCCCATTAAAATCATGTGAATTAGACAAACTATATTTCAATGAATTGAAGCAAAGCAAGGCCTTAAAGGGTTGACCAAAGTACCTTGCTCTTAAAAGACTCGCCCCCCCTCATATCAACCCTGCTCAAAGGAAATGTTGTTCTGTTCAGCTCAGTGGACCCAGACCCACAGAAGAACACCAGGAGCATTACACAAAAGGGCTTAGGGGTAATAAATGAAGGCAAAGTAGGCTAGGGTGGACATTTGAATAGGTAAAGTAGGCCTGAAGCCAAGGCTTTCTCCAAGCTTCAGTGACTGGGACAAAGACAATGGGGAGTTCAAGAGTACACCTGAGGAAGAGGAGAAATTCCGAGACCCCCAAGATGAAGTAACAGGATGTACCACCAAATTATTCCTCAAAATAAAGACCACACCCCAAACTCAGCCTTAACTCCACCTGTTATGAATATTGTAATCCAATAATGTAATAGAATGAATATGTATGTAAAGATGTTGTAATCACTTTCGAGAACTGTATAAATTACCTGTCTTTACACTGACCACTTCGGAGCTCTTTGTCCGGCGTGAGCTGGGGGCTCGCCAATGTTGCAATAAATACCTGCTGTTTAAAGGCATAAAAATCTGTCTCTAAGCAGTCTTTATATGCCTTTTTGGGCTTCAGAATAGCCAAAAAAAGATCCTCTTCTCTTTTTACAAACACAGAATTTACACAGATTCTCCCTTACAGAGACTTAAAAGCTTGAATGTCTTCACTCATAACCATGGAGTAGGGCCATGAGAGAAGGGACACTTCTTTTGCATTGAAGTTGACTGTGTATTTTCTGATACTTTTGCGCTAAATCTGTGATTAAATCTGTGCAGTCGAGTGCACAATAAATGGCAGTGCAATGTATTTGCTGTTATCAGGTAATTTTTGTTTTCTGTTTAACCAGAGTAAATTCAGTACCAGCTAAGGAAATTTAATCCTGTAAAACCTGTTCTGTAGTTAGTTCTGTACAGACTGAAGCAGTCTGTCATAGTCTGTGTAAGGATCACTTATGCCGTGAAATGCTCCTCTGGCTACACCACTATCAATGTATGACCATCTGAAGCAGCTGCTTTCGTTGCCCATTAGTGAGAAAACAGCTGATTTCAGAGGGCCCTAATTTCACAAGACAATTGAGAAAAACCCCTGTGCCAGCCCAGCCTTCCTGGATTAATCATAGACTAAGCAATATTGCAGCACAATCTTAAGCATATGTTCTATTCTACTCTTTGATGTAGAACCCAACCAATAATCAGCTGGACATAAAATACATGTCGGAGTGCTTCCTAAAAGCAAATCCGTATGATGTTCCCAGTTAAAAATATCTGGAAACAGCTATACAAAATGTAATACCAATCTACCCAATATATTTTGGTATTGTCATGAAGACTAGTGTATCACAGTGACATGTTTATATGATGTTGTGAATTGAAATCATCAGTAATGGTTGCTAATGTGCTGTAACTACTCTGAAAACTGTCACATCAATTTTAAAATTTTATCTGTTTCATTAAGTGCTGTACTCCTTTTAGAGACCATTAATGAATGAAAATTAGAAAGAAATTTCCAATATACTATCTTAAATCAATAGGGCTAAAAGATAAAGGTGCAAGACAGAACAACAGGTTTAGGTCTTTATGAAGATTTGAATGTCTTAGAAAATCAGGAAGACTTTCAAACTTTTGATATGTTATAGCTATCTCATCATGCAGTTGCCCTGCACTAATCCTATGTTAAAATCACTCTAAGGGTAACTGTGCTTTAAGCACTCAGTTTCTTAGAACCATTTTTGGTTTGGGAGATTAATTCTGTTTCTTTTACAGAACTGAGAGAGAACAATAAGTAATCTCTGACATTTGACACTCAGAAATGGTATAAGATTTTTAAAGAGTTGTGTAATAATCCCCTTTCCCATCCTTTACGAAATTGCTATGCTAAAATATTCCTATTCCTGTTTAGTCTGAAATTTTTAGTCTGAAATAAAATAAAACTACTATATAAAATAGATAAACAAAGTTACATTGTTTCTGCTGACACAACACTTTTTTTCTCATAGGGATTAAAAAATTAGAGCTTTTCAAAGTAATATAATAGGTTTTGGACCTCCCCAAAGCTTATGTCTAGAAGTTCCACAATCAGCGATGACCTTTGCTTGGTTGTAGTTCCTTCTAAGCCATTCACTTTCATACTTTCTATTTAGATTTTAACTCAAAGCACCTTGCAATGGTCTGGGATGAAGACCCTGATTTTACCTGCCCCTTTGCAGAGTAACTGTTACAGCTTGTGAGTGGAAATCAAACCAGAGTGCAGAAGAAAGACATATGAAATGTCATGAGATGGGAACTTAGAGGTAAGAACCCTTAAAGAGGACTTTCTCTTAAAACTAGATATTAGTACTTATTCAAAGTACATTTTTCTTATTTCACTGATGTTGGCTCTGATCTAGAAACATGGGCATCACTCCAAGTGTGAACCTCTTTCTCTGCCATCTGTGACCAGGAGAGGCACCCAAGTTATACCCATTTCCCTTCCCCAGTAAATAAGTAAATAATTCTGGCAGCTGGCAGGACAACTTCCAGGAGAGCAGTGAAATAGGAGAACTGCCTCCTCCAAAAGCAGCTGCTGTTTCTATAGCAAACAGGGCACTCGTGCAAACACGGGTGGGTTCCTCTGCAGCAGGAATCCTGAATGATGACTAGCTGTGAGACAGCCCCATTTCTGGCAACTGTGAAAGCCATGGGGGAGAGTTTTATTTCAATGTTTAAAATTTATAGAGTAATATTAATACTTGTCCTATATGCACAGAAATTTTAACTTTCTGTCAAAGGCTCGAAGTGCTTTCCATAATCCACTTCTGCACATTCCATAATCCATGGATAACTACTAATACTAAGTACAAGGCAATGAGAGCAACAGGAAAAGTCAGGTGCTTATATTTTGCAAGAAATCTAGATTTATCACAGATTTAGGCAAAGTAGTTGAAATTAATTAGCTAATTTTATGGGTAATTACCATGGATTTTCTTTTGAGTCAGTATATTTTTACAGAATATCCTATGTTTTGGTTCCTTATACAGGGAAAATAACTTCCATTAGCTGAGTCACTGTATTGTAGCAACAGTCCCATCACAGTAGGAAGCAAATACATCAGCGAGCCTCATTCAGGAGGTGAGGACGTCACCGTCAGGGAATATGACTGAGACAGAATCCAGAAATCCTGCAGTGTTAGCAGCAAGGATATTCAGTTGTATCTCTGTGAACATAAATACCATCTGCATAATATAGAGCTGATTAAGAGATGTAGATCAGAAAAGGTTAAGTCATAAAAATAGACTAGCTTGCTGCACACTGTAAGAGTTTCAGTCAGTGATGGATTTATGCCATAAGTTAACCCTTAGATCTGATGTCTCTGTCTCCAGGAATCCTTTAATGGGATATCCTTTACAGCCCTCAGTTCATTAATGAGGTAGCAGAGCCTTGTGTTTTATCCAGTAATGAGGCCCACAAAAAGCTCTGATTAGAGGCCTTGAGAAAAAAAAAAATAGGATTATGAATTTGGTCATGTGAGCTATCTGGTTTGAGTGTTAGCACCCTGCAGCACACAGTAAGCTTCCAAGATCTTACGTATTATCATTATTACAGGAGTAGTCATTCACTAGTACTATTAACCGGTATCTGTGTTCTTAGTAGCTGCTTCTCTGTGGTTCCTCCATGTTCTGTGAGACCTCTGGATCTCAGACAATGTATTGTCATTTCACATGCATGTGTGTTCGAGATGGTTGCACAACTGTAGCAATTCATCATTTTTAGCACTGAAATGATGTTGTGTGGCAGCTGGAATGTGTAGGGAGTACTTCGAATGCAGCTAAATACACAATACCTGCAATATCTCCTAGCCAAGTAGCTCTTTCTTGTATTAGATGGATGAGAAATTCACAAAGGGGCCTCTTAAAGAGTGCTCAGAGTTCTGTGATTTGAAACAATTTAGCTCTGGTAAAAGTAAATAGCTGGGAGACACAGATCTTTGTGTCCTGACATACTACAGGGAAGTGTTTCTTCTTTACTCACTGCATTTCTCTAAATTCCCAATTCATTTCCAGGGCTGCATATCAAACACCAGTGAAGAAAACACAAATCTTAAACTATCTCTCAGGGTTAAGAGAGTTAAGCTGCCTAGGGCCTTTGGGAAGAAAGTTACCCAGGTCTGTGTACACGAAAAGTCCCTCTTCTTCTTTGAATTGCTGTCTGCTGTACTGACAGACACTGCTCTGGGTCAGCACAACACTGACTGCCACTGCACGTGCAATTTCTAATTGTACTTGAGTCACAGCTTTGCTTATTGTATTTTATTGAGGGAAGGGAATGACAAATACAAGATGACAGAAAAGCAATTTTAACATTACTCTTACTTGCAAAGGAAAATGCAGTGGAGTTGAGTGAGCAGAGAAGGGCTTGTTTCCACTGCCGACTCTGCCACTGCTCCCCTGTTGATCATTTAGTTCTGTACCCACCTATACAAAATGTGCATATTAGTGCTTACTTTTTTTGCAGTACGATCCAATAACCTTGGGGGAAAAAGCAAGTAAAGATTTAAAAAATATCACTACCCTTAGTGGAGGAAGTCATGTTTCATCACTTGAGAAGTCTTTATGAAGTCAAAAAACCAAACTTTTGAATTTCATGAGAATAAACGTTTTGTTAAAAAACTGAAGACAAGGTCTCTTTTGAGTCCGCTTCAGCTTGCTGATACGATGCAACTAGCATCGTAGAAAAGGCCTTGAAAAGGCATCTACACTACAGTGACAGCTTATATGAAAAGGCATAGTGGGCATATGGGTACAGAAGGAATACAGTGTGATATACGAACAAACACATTACAAGTCTGCAGGTTGGGTATTCAGTCAATAATTACCATATAACTTAACTCCTAAATCTTCTCCTAAAACACCACAGAGTGAAAGCACAATTCTTTATGTCAGGTAAGTGATTTTAAGATTTGTGACAAAATACAGTGTGACAGCTTTCATGTTATACCATAAGGCTGATGAGTACAGACTAGACGGCTTTCTGTTGTTTTAAGCATGAGAGTTACCTGGGAGACAGAATGCAGGTACACCTATTGTATTCCAGGATTTCATTCAAGGAAAATCCTTCAAAGTGTCAAGGCCATGTAGAGCCCTGCAAGACAGGAACGCAGTGAAAAAGTTGTCAATAACTGTGCTTGAGTTTTCAGAAAATCCAAATCGACTGATCATAAATATCAGTCATTTCAACAGACATTACTCAGATCAGCCATGATACCTTCCCTGTTACTCATAACTTTTTTGAATCCTGAAGATATGATCCATATCACAAGGTTAAGATATATATGGACACAACTTTTCTGGGTTAATAGAATTAATTGGGTTGAGCTTTCCACAGCTATTAAATGCTGCCTTCAATGATTTCCAGGCATCTATTTTGTATATGTCTTGAGATTGCAGTTCTGTTTTAGTAAGCAACTAGCATATTGTAGCCAAAACAGATGATATTTCTAGTATATCTACAGAAACATTAGTCGACTATAGTTTGTGATATGATATTAATTGTGCTCTCTAGTAAAGCAGTTTAAAGCCTGGGTCAGAAACATCCACTGAAATTCTTAACAACCACATGGCTCAGTCATTGTAATGCTGCTTGTTAAAAAGATGGGCTTGTTCACATCAGTGTTCTGAAAATGTTTTTTTTTTAATTTTCCCAAACATGGAAACAGGAGGATCATAGTGAATTTTTGCTTTTGGTGTTCATATCATTAGGAAACAGAAAAGCCTACACTGGCCTTTACATTAAAATTCACAAATGAGGAAAGGAACAAATTAGCAGTCAACAGACTGCCTAGCTCCAACTGTGGGTTATTCCCCATGGATCTGTTTCCTGGAATACCTTCTCCAGGTGCCACTCACTTGCAAACATCCTTATTTGTCTGATCATAGCTATTGTATTCTTGGCACTGAGAGAAAGAGAATGGTAGAGAAAGCCAAAAGAATGTTCAAACAAGTGACTGTTGAATGGAGTCTGATAATAAACTGGAAGTGCAGTTAAAAGTTATTATCAAACTGATAGTCCAAACCCTTCATTGCAAAAAATTTAGGAAATGGAAATGAACACATTCACAACAAGCATATTAAGGTAGTTAAAACCCAATTGATTCTACAATTTTACAACATCTCAAAGTTGCCCTTGGTGTCCCCAGGATACCTGTTCACACAAGGAGCTGAGGGAAAAACAAAACCCACAAACAAAAAGCTTTTCATGCAGAAGTTTACTGGTAGGTAAGGCAAAACTGATTTACTTAAAACTACCCTTACTTTCAGTGAATTTCTAATAAAAATTCTAGCCAAAATGCACATTTAAAGATAAAAAAATCCTCCAAATTAGAGAATCAATGACAGGTAGGCTAGAAACTGGAAGAGTCTATATTTTAACTCTCTACTCTGTCACTGCATTTCCCAGCTACTGAGGTGATAATCTTCAAGTTAGGCCTGTACTGAGGGCTCAATCGGAAAAGAGCGGCAGTGCTGTGAAATGGGGATTAAAGAAGAAACAGGAAAGAACAGAGAACAAAAATAATGTAACTGCAGAAATCCAAGGATATGTAATAGACTGAAAAACCCAGAGGTAGAACTGTCAGTTCAAAATTCTAACGAAACCCAAGCAAACTGTGACTTTTTCAAAGTTCTCTAGTTCTTAGCTGGTAACAGAGCACTTCTAGTGACTGCCTGTAACCAAAGGAAATACCTGCCAGCCCTGACAATCCACTAACATCAAAAAAGCTGTGTTTCACTTCTAAATTTGTAGCTCCTTCTTCAGTGCTGATAAAACTTGACTTCTCATCAACCAAGCAAATATAGCCAAGACTGTCTTCTCACCACAGAAGAACTGTAGGAAATTTCCAGTTTGCTTCTACAGACGGTCAATAGTATGAACAGAGGAATGGAGACAATTAAAATTATAAATGTGTAAAATGATCAAATTTAAAAAAATATATAAAATTACTGTTTTTTTAAATTATGACAGGTAAACTAAGTGAAATAGCAGAAACACTTCAGTCATTTAAGATAGAATGATCCTAAGAAATCTTGCTTCAGTTTCACTATACTTTCGCAGTCACTTCATGCCTAAAACAGAAGAAACATTGATAGGATTTAAGGGAAACTTCCATTTAAACCATTTTTTTACCTTGGTTCAAGTTAATTTATTGAAGTCCTGAGAGATGTATTCACTTAACTGGATATTGATGAATGAACATATTTGAAGGCAGAACATTTCTGAAATGTTGTAGAAACATGTTGGACATTCCTACTCATGTGAACACGTAATGAAATCTGCGGTGTCTGCTCCGCCTCTTACTCGCTCCCATTTGCTGGCCTTGCTCTCCTCTTATTCACTAAGAAAGCAAATTATCTGGGAAGATAATTAGTTCTGAAATGCCTTTCATTATAGCCTGCAGATACTAGCATAATGAAACTCATCAAATAGACTGGGTATAACCAAAGTAACCTTGTCAAAAACAAGGCTAAGTTGCTTTGAAAATATGTATTTTAGAAGAAAATCAGTTTTCATACATTCAGTGAACAGAAGATTCTAAAAGCCTAATTTTCAAGCAAAAATAGAAGCAAAATAAGTTCAACTTAAATATCAAGCATGATTTTTACATAGAAATCAAGATGGGGAAAAAAGGCATTTTCTGGTTTCCTTAGGAACCTCACTGTTACACTTGGCCCAAAGATCACAGCTTCTGCTCTGATCCTACCAGTCCTGCTGAAAATCTTTTTCTAATTTTGGCAATATATTCCATTAGCTGATCTCAGACTGAAGGCAGGCTGGAAGGTTCTGCAAGGTTCAAGTGCTGTTCATCTTCTGATCTTGTAGACATGCTCCTTCAGACAAGATTTGGGTTTGCAAACACACACCCCGCCAGCTGTTACAAAACCAGCAGAACAAAAAAAATACAGTATTAGAAATAACATTAATAAGAGAGCCAGGGGGATTTCATGGATATATTAAGCTGATTAAGAGATTTGGTTCAAAGAAAAGTTCTAATATTTCATAAATGAAGTCTGAAGGACTCAGTGGGGTATTTTAACATGCCAACAACAATTACTTTGCCCTAAATAATAAGCTGATAGGTGATGCAAATGTGATGCCTCTGGTTGCACTGCAGTATGAGTCACTGGCTGAGATAAAGGAACGGAACAGATGAAAGCTGTAACATACTTACAGTGTGCCTGCTCCAGTGATGCAGGGAGAAGGAGACTTTCCTCCTCGGCTGAGTTCTCAGTGTCCTGAATCTTCAGCTGTGTAATAAGTGCCTAGTCTGGTTTCTCTCTGGAAAGCCAGAGGAGCTCCACAGTGAAAATGCTATAAAATCTATATTCCACACCTTTGTCTTTCATTTTCAGGCATGTTTATGGAGTTTCACATCAGCTCTTATGTGGGAAATCATTTAGAAGGCAGTGGGTTTGTAGAGACGTATGTAATTAATGCACAGGCATAATTATAGAACAGTGAGAATGGTGAGAGGTTTTAAATGCATTGCACAGCAGGTAAGAATGCACCCCGTGGAAAGAAATTCCATTGCAAATGCAATTGCCAGTCAGTTTTAAATCCCCATCCATTCAGTTATAAGCTCTGGATATTGCACACATCTCAGGCAAAAACAGACAGCTATGAGAATGCATTCTGTTACAGCTGTCCAAAAACACCTAAGGATTCTTCAAGATGTAGGTGCCTGAGTCAGTAACACTCATAATTTCAACCTTAAAGAAAAAAACTTCTTTAAAGATTTGGCTCAGTTGGTCATTCCCCTCACTATCTTCCACAATAGGTCCAAAATAACTAAATGGTGTTAGTATTTCTGTTGAATGTATCTTATGCCAAAAGAAAAGTCACTGAAAGAAATGAGGCATTGTGACTCCAATTAAGGTTAAATCCTGTAAATTAGCATTCACTTTTGATATGCAATCCTTGGGGGAAAAAGTTCATAGACATAGTTTTCAAATGAAAGGAGATTTTCAACATCATTAAATACTCTGCAGTTAATTTTCATGGTATTATTTCCTCTTTCAGAAAGCATTGTTTTAATTAAGTTCCTGGGTTCTTCAAGCCAAGTAAATTTTAGTATTTCAGAGTTTTTCATTCCAATTATTCTTTTCACAAGAAAGAGGGAAAGTAAATAAGTATTGAAACATTAACATCCACCTTTGTAACAGCTATCCTGTTAACTTCCATCATATCTCCATTTTCAATATTTCATGCCTGTAGAAATAGTCCTCCCTAATGAGAAAAACAAAAAGTGCTGACAATTTTACTTACATGTATAATGAAAGCAATCAAGGATTAAATGCATCTCTGTCCTACAGGTATTATGCTTCAGTCACTTACCTGAAGATAATTTAAACCAATTTATTTTAAGCTTGGTAATAGAAATTGGAAGTTTTGAATTCACAACTGAGTGAAGCTGCACATTCTCTACAGTCCTGTCCTTTCCCTGCTGTCAAGACAAGTAAGGCAAAGTCACAGATCTTTAAAAATTTTACATTTGTTTTCAATTTGCCACTCTAAGAGGCAAGTGTAGAGAATGCAGAACTGAATTTAGTAAATCAGGCAACAACTGCATTTTAGACCCAAGAAACCATTCAGGCTGACACTGAGTTCTTGTGTTCTTACAGTCAGCGTTTTTGTTTTATGTTTGAGCTTTGATTCACAATGAGCTTCAGTACTGATGCTTATCTAAGAAGGTTCTTCAATTCAGGAGAGTCAGAAATGGGTACAATAAACAAATAAATCATCATCTGTGAAAGATCTCTGGTCGCTAATATAACATATCTAACTTCTGTACTGTCCCTGTTGTAATAAAGCAGAGATATCCATCATCATTCTGTCCATCAAAGCACAAAATGCTGTGACCTCAGTTGTCACTCTTCCCATCACCCATCAATTTACTCCTAAGGGGATTCGTTCTGTCTTTTCACAACTTCTTAGAACTTCCCTGCTGGATCTCTAATGTGACCGGTTTATTAAACAAACTCACTTTAACATGGGTGGTCTAGAGCAAGTATAAAGTACTTCTCCAGGACTTAAATGATTAAAGAAGGCTTTGCTGCACTGAAAGTTTGTAGAATTAGGGCTACACTTAAACCAGTTTGAAAGTTTTGTCAACTACTGCCAGGGAAGAAAAAGGCAGGGACGTTACTGACACTCGGATTGTTCAATACTATGAATATGCAAAATTAGGACTTAGTAACATGCATGTCTGTAAGGAGGAAAAGAGATTTTGAACATGATGAAGCATTTAAAATGTAAAGAAATAAAAAGTAAGGTTCCTTAAGTTTCAAACTCCCTCTCCAAACCCCACAAAAGCAAAAAATGCCAAACAACCCAACCCAAAAAATTGCACACTGTCTCCCTTATCAGATTCTCAGATCAAATATACAGTGTACCAGAAATACTGCCTAGGAAATACAGAGTGACAGGCAGGCTGCATTTCTCTAAATTAATTATCTGGAATGCATTCTATATTCAGCCCAGAAGAAGGTGACGCAAATCCAGTGTCAGTAGGTGCATTATCACTGGAATGTCATACCCTACTCCTCACAATCACGTTGTAAGAATAAATACTGAGGATGGGTTGGAACACTTGAAACAGACGGGTTATTCTTGCCAGAGTACCAAAACAGAAACCAGCAAATGCCATCTTTAAGACAAAAACATCCTAGATTGATTCAATTGGGAGTTTTCCCCCATTTTCATTGGAGGAAAACTTTCTGTAAATTTATCTGAGACAACCAGAAACAGGCACTTACTGCCATGCATCTGTTTAGTCTCACTAAATGGATTTTATATTAGTTTGTTATTTATCTTTATCATCAAGATTTTATAACTGTAAATATTTCCCTTTGAACTGTCTCATGATCTTATGCTATCTGGATCTTTTGTAACACGCTGTTTTCATACTCCTGGGTGGATGCTTATTGGTGATGGTGGTAGTGGGGTTTTTAACAAAATTAAAATTTTCAGCATTTCAATTAATTGTGAAAATTAATAATTCATATTCCGGTCATTTCTTGAAATAAATTATTAACTTAATGATATTTTTACTACAGGTAATCATTTTGATTCAATTAGGCTTTAATAGAGAATGACTTAGTATTAATCAGTATTTTGAAAGACTGAATTACTGTCTCCACCAAAGGAGCTAAACAAACTCTATTTTAAAGCGACATCCAAGCACGAACAGAGAAGGAATAAGTGATACAAACATACGTTACTCAGCATCTCTCGCCTTTTGTCTTGTAAGTAGTCATTTAAATAAAATAGCTCATCCCATGAATAATTTCCTATTGAAGCAGACCTGTGGACTCAGATAGTTGAAAAGACTCAGGTGAGCTTTTAAATTTATTTGTTTCCTCCATAAAACTGTTCACAGAAGACTTGTTCCCATTAGCCCAAAAGTAAATTTGGTTTTGTAAGTTATTTATTAGAGATGGAAGAAATTTAGTCGTTCTTAAGGGCAGCTATTAAATATTTATTTTAAAAAAATCAGCCTTCATTTCGATTTGTAGGTATTGATTGATACTTACAGATTGATATTGTCTCTTGCTGCTGTCATAATATAAGGCAATGAACCAGTGGAGATTCATATCCTTACATAAAAATAAAAACTAAAAAAGGGAATATAAATGGAAGCATAGTGTTTGCAAAGCTGATGTCCAGCAAAGCACTTAAATACACATACATATTCTCAACTAACTCAGGGAAACTACCCCTTTGTCTTAAGCACTCTGCTGGATCAAGGCCATCGAGATGATTTCTGTCCCTGGGACTGTGCAGAGAAGTCTGTACAGATATCAAGTCTCTGTAAATATTTAATTTCCATTAAATCCTATTTGGTATCTACCAGTTTTGACCCTAATCTATTTCGTAACAGTTTTCCTCTCAATCTGTACAGTTTATTCATAAAACATGAACGAAAGAGGAAGTACTCGAAAAATCCGTGGTGTAACTGGTGTGACTGTTGGTATAACTCCGTGAAGGTGTGTGGGGCTGGGAGTCAGCCCCTGGCCCAGACAGCTGCAAAACCCAATACCTGACACAGAACCAAAGGAGAAGCTGCACACAGGAAAGTTATACATTAAAAATGACCTAGGGAAGACTGGGAACATGAAATCATCGACAAACACAATCATTTCCTTTCTTCCTTTAGAGACAGTGAGAGCACAGTGTGACTTCAGAAGCATTAGAAGTATCACCTGTTTCTCCTTTGTCTATTCCCAGCCCGGATAGCTGTGCAATGTCAGCCGTTCTCCACAATGATTCAGGTCTCTGCTGAGCTTGTGAGACATAATCACAAGATCTTCTGAATATTTACATCATATGCTGCATTTGAAAGTAATTCAGTTTACTCTTATGAAACGCAAACTATATGAATGATCTCTCTGCAAGTGAAGGCCCTCAAAAGTACTTTTATTTATGAGAGGGAAACAAAAAACACTTGAGAACTGTAATAAAGGTCCTCATCTGTCCTTTTCTCACATCTTTACAGAATGCATTTATGAAATGGAAAAGAAATATGGAGGGTTGGCCATAAGAAAACAAATAAAAGTGCCTTTTACTTAAACTCGAGAACTATGAATTTATTTTAAGCTAGTGGAAGAATGGGTTTTGCTCATCGGAGTAAAGCAATCAATTTCTTAGTGAGAAGCAAAGAAAGAGGTCTTAAGTGGGTTTCCAGTAGCACAACAGAGGAAAACCAAGCTTAACTGGGGAAATCAGTGCAGTGCAGTCAGAGTATAGTGAAAGGATGGCAAAAAAATATTAAAAATAACAGTGATGTTCCAGGGGCAACATTAATACTTTATTCATTTTTTTTAATTGCATAAAAAGCCTATGCAAATCACCCAGCACTTCAAGTATTAATTAAGGAATTCAGTGTCCCTGGGAGGAGAGGCTGGCACCCATTTCACTGAGGCACCAAGAGGTTAAAGCGTGATTATGCTCTGAATTTTTATTTTGCCATCTTCCTGGTAGTTTGGGAAATTGTACTGTAGTAACCACTGATGGCTTTGCATGGACTCAAAACTGATAGAGACACCCATCTTAAAACACAGTGTACTGCAAATTCAGGTGAGTATTGACTATATATAGTATATATAGTATATATATAGTAACGCAGTTAAACTATTTGCTTCCATCTTAATGAGTCAAATCCCATTTCTTATTATTTCTCCCAAGATTTTGAATTGCCATCACACAGCGAGACTCTGCACTTCTTACCAGATAGAAGGATACAGTGAAAGTACTTTGGTCAGCAACAGACCCACATGTGTCATGTGACATCTAAAGGCACAAACTGAAACAGAACATCCATAGAAGGAAGTTATAAATCGCAAAACTATTGGATTCAAAGAGACAGGTAATCTCTCTCTCCTCTATTATCTGGATCACCTTCCTTTGTCCATCATCCTACTCTCATCCTCTGCTGTCAGCCCTGCTCAGTGGCCAGGCACTGGTTTCTTTGCCAGGCTAAGGTTGCCTTCATTCCCTCCTCCCATTAGTCATTGCAATGCAGCACAACACAGAAAATGGCATAGTTTGGTTGGGATCTCATCCTCTGTACAACTTTTCCTGCAAACCCTATTTTTTTACTTCAGCTTTGATGAGATTTTAGTCCTGTCCAAGTATGGATGGATACTAAACCCAAAACCTTCTCCCTTGGGTCTGCACACACAGCTCTCCATTCAGTTGTGTAACCCTGAAAGACTTTCACCTATTCCTTGTATTTAGGATCTTCCTCATCTGTCATTTATTCTTCAGCTTCTCTGCCCTAATCCCCTGGATGCTGAGAATTGTGGACAGCTGTGGTCTTATACCGACGGTTACCTCTGTCTCCAGTTGTTCTATGCAGTGTCTTTTTTCAGGTACTTTTTCTTTGGCCCCTTGCCAGACTAGTCTTTGTTAAGCACATCCTGTCACTTTGTTTAGGTTTTTTTTGGCCATCCTCTCTTTAATTCCAAGTGTTTAGTTTCTTCAGTGCTAATTTCCAGAACAGTTAGTATCTACTTCTTTGACAACCTTCCCTCCATATCAAAATACAGCTTCCTTACCCAGTGCTTTCCATATCAGTGTACAACTGTATTCACAACACCAAATTCCTGCCAGTAACACAGGCAAACACCTGACAGAGTGTGTTCTGAAGCAAAGGAACCAATGTATTGCCAAACTTTGCATTCATGCTCCTAATCACCAGAGGAAACAAGGGCTGTGTCAAAATACCTTATTGACTTCCCAGTCAGCCTGCCACTGCCTCCTGTGACCATACTAGTCCTCTTTCCTAGTTAAACCTGGCATTCCAGTCGCCCCACCTGTTCCCTCACAAAGCACTCTGCTCATCCAGCTTCTTGAAGAAGGCACCTGACAAAGATTTCCTGACCTCTGCTGTTAACCCTGATCTTCACTGTGTTACACAACATGTGGGATAAAAAGTTCCGAATTTTACTAAGTGGGAACTCTACTAAATATATTGGCTTTTCTGCCAGTAAACCCCTCTCCCACTTTTACAAACAATGCTACAAACAAGTGAGATTATAAACAGGGAATTTTAGGGCTATAATACTAAATCTGCCTTGTTAACTAGGTTTCTGTAACTAAATAGGCCCAAACCTGGAAACTAGCACTTTCTCCATCTTCTGGTTCAAAAATCCCCTTAAGCTTATACCCACATGTCATGGTTTAGCCCATACCCCCTCAATATTGGAGTAGAAAATGGGTAACTCCAGGTGAAATTCCAGCCAAGTAGCCGATCAGAGACTTTTGTGACGTCTCTAGGAATGAGATATTTAACAAAAAAAAAAACGGAAAAGAAAGATGAGTGGCGCAGGAAAAAATTCCAGCCCGGAGGAGAGCAGCAGAGAACAAGAAATAGCAATGTGGCCTCCAAGGTCAGTGTAGCAGGAAGGGGGAGGAGAGGCCCAGGGGAGGGCCCCTCTCCCCATCCAGCAGGGGAAAAGACTTAAAAACTAAAACTCTGCCACCTGTGGAAGATTATTTGGAGTGAAGACACCTTTGTGCAGGCCCCCCCCACTGGAGGCCTGGATGGCCCAGGGAGGGCAGGGATGGCTTGAGGCCAAGGCTGAATCACCTGGAAGCCACATGCAACAAGCTGCACAAGAATTGCAGCCACGGAATGGTGGAGAAGCCGATGAACTCTCCTTTGAGGGGCTGAGCCCCCTCACGACCTTGGGACTTTGTCCAAAGCTGAGCCAACACTACGCCCCTGTACCAGGGCCCGGAGCAATGTGGGACCGGGTGTGATGGCAGGACGACCCCTTTCCCTGCAGATGGGGCAGCAGTGGTGAGATTGGAGTGGCCAGCCACGGCCAAGAGCCAAAACTGGGCGTCTGGCCAAAAGCAGAGAGGCAGAAGAATTCCAGAGAATGAGAGAAGAGGCTACTTGAAGCAGCAGAACAGAGCACCGGAGAGTGTTCTTGGGTACGGACTGAGCCAAAAGAAACCCAGAACCCCTGTGACCCGGGGAGGGGTGGTGAGTCTAAGGAAACCCCCTGAAACTCCTCGTGGAAGGAACCTCCACGGAGCCCTCAACTCTGTGGTGACGACATGGTGATAGGAGCGTTCCCTCGAAGCCCACGGTAAACCCTCCGCAGCCGTAGACAACGGCTGGAAGTGGGAGGCAACTCCCCTGCATTCCCATGGGGAGAGAGAGATTTTCGAGCTGCAGTGATGTGGAACTGTTACCTTAAAGACTTTTTTTTTCCTTCTCCTTCTTCCTCTGGACTGCTTTTGAGGAAAAGGAGGGGTGGTATTTGTAAATATGTAAGTTTGTTATTATCAAGAAAACTAGTTAGAGTTTTGTATATAAGTATTCCCTTAATTCTTATTGTGTAGCAATAAATTTTAATATAATCCCCATGTCAAGAAATCTGTTTTGTCTATGTGAACTCTTCTTACTTATTAGCAAAATTTATGGGGTGATAAAACCGTGCAGAAATCACAGGGCTAAACCTACAACATCATTTTTTGGTGGAGAATGCGGGCAAGGGCTAAACTGTTGACACCACAACACCTGTAAAGTATGACTTTGTAACTATTTACATGAACAGAAATTGAAATAACTTGAAAATTAACTTGAAAACTCTACAACAAAAATGTCTGAGAAATTTTCATCCTCCACAGTTGATAAAGTCCCTTTCACCATTTGTGGTCCCTAAAAAGCATGTGGTTCAAAATTTGACCACAAAACTCGCATCTGTTTTTTTTTCTTTTTGAATGGTATCTTTAAACTGAATTCTGTTCTCATACATAGCATACATTGGTATGTAAGAAAGTATCATTATGCTTTTGTCTCCCAAGATACTATTTCCAGCTAAGGCTTGCTGTGTCCTTGTGTGTGTGTTCCTTACATGAGCCATGCCATCATTCATGCCCTGAAGAACACTTTTTCTGGTGGCTCCTGGAGCTTGGACACAATGTCCCAAGCAGCAAAGCACTGCCGTCACCACTCGGCAGGCACGGCAGGCAGGCACAAAGCCTGCATGGTCACACAGAGACACCTGAGTAAAGTCCAGGTAAAGCCACCAATTAACCCGCTTCACTTTCCTATCAAGGGACTGAACTGGGTCACCAGAAGCTGGATCCACCTCAGGAGTGACAGCAGCAGGCAGGAAGCTCAGCAGCACAGCCCCCCAGCCCTGGAGTGTGAGGGGACAGAGAAGATCACCAGATTAAGCAGTTCACAGTTTAGGTGAGGCATCAGCAAACCTGGGTTAAAACTTAATCTGAAGTTTTTAAATGCCAGCACTAGTATGGTGTCAACAAAGCCAAAATAATGGAAAAAATTCTACCCAACCAGAAAGTTAAATGCCTTCATCCTGTGTTCTGATTTACACGTGGAGATAAACACACCAAGACAGGATCCTGGTGAAGAAAACAGGACCTTGTTGGAAGTTGTGTGGGTTCCCTACAAAAAAAGGGTTTAAAAACATTTTGAGCATTACTAAAACAACATAATGAGAGTTAGAAGGCTGAAAGCTACCTGCTCACACTAAAACCATCAGTGCTGAATTCTTGAAAGTATTGGTGTTAGTATCGTAATGATCAGAAAGCAATTTTTGTTCAGGGCAAGGATGATTTTTGTTGCTTAGTTACCCTGCTTTTTATTCTAAAAGAGAAAACTCATTGCTTTGTTACATAAGTAGCAGTGTTACATCCATCCTGAGAAAAACACGATGAAAAGCTGCCTTGCTGAGAGGAGGAGCTCACAGAATAGATTTCCATAAAGAACGTGGAGGTTTTTTTCGATTTTTCTTTTGCACACAGATTTGCTCCAGATGGTCTGAAAATGCTCTAGATGTAAATGGTACAGCAAAATATGCAGCAATAGAAAAGATTATGGAACGTCAGAACATTCTTTGGTCTCTTCTGCAAACATAAGATGACAGATTAAAATGCAAAGCCTTAGGTGGATCCTATCCCAAATGCTCCTTGCACACCAGGAGCAACTTACTTTCAGTTCCATTGTTGCCCATTAAGAAAAGTGATAGAATAAAACAGCAACAAAACCCAACAGTGAGACAATGTCATTAAAAAACCAAGTCTTTCTCACTTTGGCTTTTCTGGTAGACAGACCACTCACTGCAAATTAAATGGCTGTTTAATTATCAGTTTAGAAGTTCCGTATGCAAAACAACATATAAAGTTTGGGTTATATCTTTATCGTTAAATGCAGGGAATTAAATGCACAGGAACTTTGAGGGAAAAGAAGAGCGAGGACCAATGTACAGAGTTGGAAGCTTGGTATTTTTCCTGCCAGGTATCAGTGTGGCTGTAGATGAACATAAAGCAGAATAATCCTATTCCTCCTTAGCTCCCTTTCAGCTTCAGCATCACCTCTGCAAGGAGAACAAAGAAGAAACAAAGACTTAAACAATGCTGAGAAAGGTTTTTCTGGTATATCCAACATGGTCAGAAATACACAGAGGAAACTATTTTCATTCAAGTAGAATCTTTGCATTTTAATAACACGAAGAGAAGGGAATTCTGCTGTACCATGTAACCACTAGAGTTTGGAGATGTTGCATATTCAAATTTGAATCTACATCCAGACTGAGTAGTGTCATAAAGTTCAAGGGTGCGTCAGATGTCAATAGACACATTTTTCTTCCAGAGTCTGAGAATTTAATTTCCTGGATAAGACATATTTTACTCTATGTGCCTACAAGTAAAATAAACTAAAGTAGCATCAAAGTGAATTAAAATCCCCTCACTAATTTTAGGAGTGATAGATAACAAGTGAAACCTGTAAAACACAAACATCACATTTTCCTATTCCATTCTATTATTCTTAAAAATTAATGATCTTGAGATCATTAATGAAATCTTCACAAATTAGCATCTTATCAATGAAATGTCATAGCAGTCTTTTACTATTGAGAGATGAAGACTATTACATCTAGGGCAGTTGTTAGTCTATATTAAAGTTGTTACTTTTTTTTTAATTATGCTGATTGAGAATAATTTTACTGTTAATAGGGCAAAATCCATTCTTTCTAGACTAGAGGGAGTTTTGTGGGTTGTTTGTTTTTTTTTTTTTGTCTTGAAAGATTCTGTGACAGGAGATAAAGTGCAAGTCAATATACAAAAAGTCTCAGAGCAACAGAGATCATTGAAGACTTGCTAAGGAAAGACTGTTAGTAAACCCTTATAACAATATTGTCTTTCTTGTTACCTGTGTAGGACACTTCTAAACCAACATATATCAGATATCATGAAATATGTGATACTTTTGCCAACTATTCTACAGAAAAGATCTAAATGAGATGTTGAATTATCACAGATTTCCTGCTTAGTGTTTTACAACCTGCTCTATATCTATTGAGGGAAATTTAATCTTTTCCTTCACTACATTATTAATGCAAATGGGTTTGTGTTGGTCGAGTAAGAAGCTGGCATTTTACTGCCTGCAGAGAAAGGACAGCAAATCCAAAAGCAGTTTAGCTTTTTGCTTTTTAGCAGATGAGCTCTCTACCACTGACTTCTAATTTTAACCTATTCTTAAAAGGTTAGGTGAACCTCAAGGGTGCACATATTTGCTAAATATAAAAAAAAGCTGCAAGCACTACAAACAAATGCTGCACAGTATCAGTATTATCAAAGGCTGACCACACCACAATCACACTTTGGGTCCATCTTCATTTTAAGAAGTGATTACTATTTCATTGCTAGGAAGAAAAAACAGGCATTCTGTGTGGCTGATCCCAAAAGCCTTTCACGTATGGCTTCCCAGGGTGGAAATCAAGCACAGCATAGTAAAGGCAGCAAGATAATTAAAATATCTGAGTATTTGCTCTAAGTTCTTAATGTGTGTGTCAGAAAGGAAGCAAATATTCTCAAGAGCAACAGCACACATACTGTTCCAGCATTCTCTTGAAGGCCAATAATGGCACTTGCATTTTCTCCAAGCCAGAGGCAGTTTGCCTTTGGTAATGTTGTACTAAGCAAAAAGCTCGTTGCTGCAGTTCTGATTTTCCTTGTAGGCACGTCCTGGGCCCGCTGCTCATGGCCATTCACTCTATGTCTCAGTCAGTCTAGTACTGCACTTCAAGAATCACAGCTTCCATTTACTATTTTGAGCATTTCTTACATTTGTTAGTAAAAGATGATCTAGCAGAATATTGTTTTTAATGGAATTAGAAAGACTGAGTCATGACTTGGTCCTGATGGGTAACAGTCACTTTGCAGTAGTAGGGAGCATGTTTTACAGGTGCCCTTTTGCTCACAACAGTGAAAAGCACTGAAATACCTGGAGTTTAGCCAATGAAATAAAGTATAACTATTAAAAACATTGGTACCTTGGTAACTGGCACCTTTTACTCTGAGGGTGAAACACCAGCACAAGTTATGTCCAAAAGTTATTTGTGTATTTGATTGCAATAGTCACATATAAAACTACTTTTGCTGAGTGCTACCACGTTCACATTTTCCCAGTGCTTATCACCCCATCATCCAGGGGTTCTTACCTAAATCAGATTATATTGCAACAGTAAGTCTCTAAAAAGATGAAGATTATGCCATCATATCAGTGCTACAAAACTAGACTGTAGATTCCATATTATGTATTACCAGTAATACATCTCTCATCAAAGCAAATACATCCCTCATTGTTCTGCTCTATTTTCAATACTTCCATCAGGAAGGCAGTAAAATCCATTTAAACACCCTCCACTTGCTGGATTAAATAGCCTGACTAACCTCTGTCACACAGAGGTTATTTCCTCTCTCATGCCCTGTCCACAATCACACCATGAACAGCACATGTAAAACTGGGTTCTGAGAATACTGTTATGTGATATGCTAGGGAAGGAAACATTTCCTTACAAATCACTATCTTTTTTTATTATTATTATTTGAATCTCCCACTTTGAGGGCAGAAAGAATTCCAGTAAAAGGTTCTTGTTACCTTGTACTCTGAGTTTGAAGTGTAACTCTTCCATATTTCCCTGGCATATCACAGTCGAAACATTGAAGAGTTGCACTTCCAAGTTGGAGTAGAAGGTAAAAATAAAATAACTAAAAATAATTAAAAAAAGTATAGTGATTTGTAGGGAAATTTTCTGTAACATGACTAAGTTTTGCCTGCTATGGACTGATACTACTCGTCCACACACCTAAAATAAAATGAAAGGCTAAGTATTTCAGAGGGATTATTTCACCTTTTCTGTTTCTAGTAGTTCCTCATACATGCCACTAACAATCTTACAGAGATAAATATGTATTTGACTAAGTACCTAAAGCTGTTCCTTTCATTCCTCCATGTAATTCCAGAGTGTTTCTGTAAAACATAAATACTTCCTCATAATTCAGTAAAAACCCCCAAATAAGCAAAGGATACATAGTTTGATAAAAATGTTTCACATGATAAAAATTAGTGAAAGACAAGTTATCTGGTAATTCCAGGATTTAAAACAGCACGATGTGGGTAATCTCAGAACATCTGTTATGCAGAACAGGGCTAAGATAGACTTACAGAAAACCTGAGAGCAAGGCAAAGGCAGAGGTGTCATACTTGCAGAATACTTTTGGTTTTAGTTTATTTCACTAAGATTTCTTAGAAATGAACCCACAAAAAGCACACATCAAATGAGCAGATTTCAGTGATCGATCCACAGACATCTCCAAGACAAACAGCCACACAACTCCTCCGGAATATTTCTGGATGCCTGCAACTTGTGGTTGAGCAATACTGAGGCCCAAACAAACGCAGTGTGCTGAATGATCTGCCTGTCACTGCAAACACAGCAAGAAGAGTTCTTCCGTCAGTATTGACACATCTGTTCCTAAGGACAGACACAAAAACACTGGCTGCCAATGCTGTCTCAAAAACTGCCCATGGAATAAGCAGGTCTTTTAAAATTGTTTGTACTGTATGGAGCTGGTACTGAATCTTCCATACTGGGCATGACCCAATTACAGCTGGCTAGGAATACTGGAAAGATTCACTCAGGGGCTCCAGACAGGCTGTAGGTCAAGCAAGAGTGAACACTTCATTAAGATGGCTCCCCTTTATATAGGGGAAGCAGGGAATTTGCTAGAACAGGGGGTGTGGATATTAAAAATATGGAAAGGGAAGGAGGGAGTTTGCCCTAACTAAGAAAATATAGGTGGGGTTATAACTGTACATGGATAAAAAGGGAAGGGTTACATCCATATAGGGAATCAACCAATGAGCAACCAGGGATAAAAAGGAGTAAACAGATTAAGGGGATTTTTATGAAAACTATGGGGTATAATAAGTAAACTCTGTGTTAACAGTAATCCAGAACTCTATCAATAAAGTCCATTGTCTCTAAAGGTGTTCTGTGTCTCCAAAAGTGTTCTGTGGGTAAAAACAGCATCTTCACCTTCAGTTGACTTTTTCAGAGCTTCAACCCATCTTCTATATTGCTCTTCTTCCTTTTGCCCATCTTCCACATGACCCAAAACATAAAATTAGCTCCATTTGACTTGCAATCAAATGATTAAGAGGTAGTCAGTATTTCCCTTTGCAAACAGAAAGCCAAAGTTTAAGCAGCAAATGAATTTTCCAAGACCATTATTCAATGGACATGCAGGATTCCAGGCAATCTTCAATATCAAGATTTCCTTTCCTCTGTAAGAAATTATCAACTAAATTGTCATCTTTAATTGATCAGAAAAATTCTGGTCATCTGATCCTTGACCACAAATTCCTTAACTATGGGAAACATCTCCTCCTGATTCACCATAAATTAGTAAATTCTTAAAATAAAATTCTACATAAGTAGCTTTCAAAACTGTCTCTAAACTTACAGACTGCTTTACAAACAATGCTTTGAGCTGAAATATATATACTGTAGAAATGGATTTGTGTTTGCTTTTGCCCTCCATTGGGGCACGCCTGGCACAGTCACCACCAAAGGGATGAGTGCCCTTCCTGCTGGACTGAGATCTTGTGGTGCTTGGATGGGGCTCCTCGTGCAGTTTGGGACACAGGCATGATACACATGCTGCGTGAATGTGTGGCAAGAAACTTTCTAACAGAGAGAGAACCGGTATAAGTGTCCATTGCTTTCAGTTTTATCTTTTCTGCTTTACACTGGTTCCGTAAGTACCATTTTCTGTAACAGCTTCAAAATTACCCTTTAAAATGCAATATATTATGCGTAGATAAATTACTTGAGGAAATTAAGTGATCCTAAAAGCTTATGCTAATACAGAACATTTCTAATTTCTACGAGTCAATGTGGCCTCCTAAGAAGGCGGGAAAATTGAAAAAAAAAATTTGTTGAAAGTTTGCATTGTATTTATCTTCTGCGAGGCTTGCTCTGCTAACAAACATCTCGTTCCTTTGAAGCTCTAACTTGCTGAATCACCTTTGCCTTCACTTGATGTTTTGTTTCATGTTTTTTGACACTACAAGCACAACTCCACACAGAACTATATTTAAACTCCCTGTAGAAAAATCAAGATATACTACGGTATGATGCAAGGAAGAATAAAGCAATGTTTTAATAAATACTAGTACTTAGTACATATTACACTCTAATACATTTGAAACCACCTTATACCATCAAATGCTGTGATGTGTTACTTTTCTGCTTATCGTAGCAAAAAGTTAGAAGTGATGAACCCAGGAAGTCTCATCTATGAGCCCAGGCAGCCAAGAGAACTTGTTACACATTCTTTTTGCAAACTGCCATCAAGACCTGAGCCAACTGTTCATGAATTCTGATCATGGAATTATTAGTGTATGTTTATGTCTAAGCAACACTTCAGACAAACAAGAAATCATGGCACAGTGCAGAATATTGACTAAAACTTCATAAACAGTCAGGTGCAATCAAAACAACCACCAAGAAAACCCCACAAATAAGAATTCAGAAGCCAGAGAGATCCCACAGGAGAAAGGATTTTGCAATAGGAGGTAATAACAACAAAACAAAACAAACAAAAAAAAAACTAAAGAAAAGAAAGAAAAACATTTTTGGCAAAATATTTTGTATGTTTTCTACAAATTTAAAAGAAACCTTTTTACTTTTAAAAGCATTGTTTCATTAATTCTTACAGATCAGAGGTGACTGATAGTTTATTACACTCCAAAGATTCAGTCCTTAGTTCATCATTTGTAGCTCTTGTAGACAGTGAAAACTGGAAAAAGATGACTGCAATAATGAACTTTTCAGAAGGATTTTATTCTTATTATAGAGTTGAAGAAGTGGGATATAAACTGTTATTTACCAGAAATCATTTTACAATCTTACTGTTACTGCTGTTACTGATTATTCTCTAAATTACATATTTTGTGAAGGACTATGTAAAAGATGCAAAAATGTGTCCTCGATGGCAATAAGGGTGATGAATCTGCATATCTTTCTGAAATTTTAATTGATAAATATGCTTGGGTTAAATAGGACAAAACCAAGCCAGAATACAGGTGTGGAAGCCTTTATTTTCTGAGCTACCTCCCCCAACCTTTATTGGTTGATGTAATAAATGATTTCATAATCTTTGCATAAATCTCAGCTCTTTTTATATTTAAAAAATCAGTAAAGTGACAGGTAGCATTCTGGTACTACCCAAGTGAAAATAACGATAATTTTACTATTGGCATTATTAATATTTTCATTGTTAGAAAATTTCAAAACAAATCTATTGGGATTTTTGTTTTTAAGAAAAAAGGAACAAATTAAGGTCACTGGCCATTTTTGTTTAATATGATGGTATTATCTGAAAAGATCCATTTGAGGTGTGACTTGATATCAATCCAAACAGCAACAATGAACTATTTACTTCTTTTGGAATGTTCCAACTGAAGTTCCCAGAAAAACCAAACCATAAAAACAAACCACCCCCCCAAAAAAACCCCAACAGATAACAAAACAACCAGACAACACCACCCAACCTGTTGATTTTGCACAACCGGTAAAAGTGCTTCTCACCTTAAACAGACCTTCTGTATATTGCAAAGACAGATGTCTGAGTCCCTGATGCTCTGAAGCATCTCTTCCTGCTGCAGACTGCATTGTTGCCTGTATGAATCCAAATCCTGACATGGATTTAGTTAAAGCTGCTCACACTACTCGTACACGTACACACAATTCTTTCAGGAATTCCTTCATTTTCCTGCTTCAATTTAACACTTAGAACTACTGAAGTATCTCCCACTTGCAGGCTGTTTGTGGAAATCTTATCTGCTTGGCCAAAAAAATAAATCCAGCTGGCTCTAATTACTGCAGCAGCAATCATGGGTTTAGACTGACTTTCTGTACACAAATACCAAAGGATAGAAGCAAGTAATTTTTTCTCCTTTTGACCCTACTTCAAAGCTTCTTGCTGTGGAAAAGTACCTTGCACACATGCACTTCTGAATTAGAAATTAACGGGCTTTGAGATGAAATGTGTGGATGCTCTGTCATACTATACCAGGAAATAGAAGTTATTGATAAAGAGGCATTTTAAAATAGTGTGCAAGCACTCTGTGAAGTCAATATTAAATGCAAATATTTTCAATGCAGCTTCCTAGAACTGCAGCTTGTGCAATCACATGGGGTGTGCATTGGGATGACACCTTTCCCCCTCTCAGCTTTTGGGACTGTTGGCCAATTTCAGCCCAACTTGACAGAGTTTGTGAGGGTTACATGGAAACACGGTCTGGGCTACAAGTGTGAATATTATAGAGCAGAATATTATAGGCATGGTCTGCAACCACAAACATGTTCAGGCCAGAGCCATCCCATCCCTTAAGCTAACAAATGCAATTCCACATGTCCATGGAACACCAGACTTAAGACAGGGAAACCTGTCAGTTTTTCACATGCCCCTCATGCCCTTGGACGTCACATCCAGCCAGGTAGCAAATGGAACTATTTGTCCCAAGAATGCCTCTAATTATCTAATTACCAGGGTCTTATTCTAGCAGATCATTAGCTAGATGGCACATTTTCACAGTTTATTTGATCATTCCATCGTTGCAGGATTGCCACCACAGTGCCAAACTGCACCTAGACAACACAGCACCCAGTCTGTGAGATCTGGCTGAGAAACTGGATGATGGTACTAAGAGTTCACATAGAACACTTTCCCCAGCAAAATTCAAACAGAAATACATAGTTTGTTGTGGGAAATGTTGCTGCTCTTTGCCAGAGCTATGGATCTCTTTTCCACCTGCTCTGATACAATGTCGCTGAAGACCAGCAGTGCTCAGAAAGGGATTTACAAAAATAGTAGGTATTTTCATTTCCTTCCATCATTTCAAAAGGTGACTAAATGGATGTCAAGAAGTTTGAAAGAGATAGGAAATTTGATTTTTACTTCTACTGAATTTCTGCAGAGGTCAGCATAAGAAAAACTGTAAAAACCACATTCCCTGGTTTCCCTGAGGATTCAAAACTCAGATAAAATTTAAGTGAGAGCCGACTGCTTAACAAGCATTTGTCAGTATTGCCATATCCTTAATAAGCTTTCATGAATGAGCAAGATAAACAAGTACCTTTCCTTCTCAAGTATTTACATACTACCCGATGGCTTGCCTATGGCTATTTGTATCCAAAAGCCTTAAATAATTAGCATTAATTATATCTATCATACCAGGAATATTCAATGTTCTCTTGGTAAAAATTGGATTGTATAATTCTGTTTTTAAGTCTTATTTCTTCAGTTTCACTCCGTTCGTATTAGTGAGATCAGTATCCGAAGCAAGCTTTCTTCTCCCTATCTAAATTTTCCTGTTAGAGAGAGAAAGTACATGTGTTTGGGTTTTTTTTAAATAATTATTTAAATTGTATAACATAGGTCATACTATCAGGACAAGTCATGACACATTTTTTGTTACAAAGCAAAACTACATGCAGTGACAAAAACCCATGATGTAAATAAAAACATATAGGAAGAAAATTTAATAGCTAACACATTTTTAAACAAAACTAGTTTTGAACAGTTGCTGATTTTTTTAAAGGACAAATGTATTATTTCTTCTTAACTATTTCCTGATACCACTGTAACTTCCAGCACATAGTAGGACACAACAATACACAGCAAGAGATTCAGTTCTTATTAAAGAAGGCATCATGGAAACACTACTGCTCATTTCACATCTGAGCTATTTCACACAAGAATCTCCAAGTGCAACCTTGGAATTTGGTCTGGATCTTTGGTTACAAAACAGAAATAGTGTTTAAATGTCTTGGCTGAGCGTAGTTCTAATGACTGGCCCTGCAGAATAGATTGTTAGAGAGGGGAAGGCAGCAAACCGTGTGTTCCCCTTTAAACAATACTATATTTAAACTCTCATTATTCAATTCCTTAGAGCAAAAAAAAAAAAAAAAATCATAGCAAGATCAGAAAGATAATATTTAAAGGATTAAAGATTCATAATGAGAGTCAATTCCTAGACCAAGGGCTGTCACAGCTCTGTGATTTCCTGACGAGATACATGCAGGTATACCCAGAGCCACTGCATTCCATCAACAGCAAACCTGGTATGTCAAAGAAAAGAAAAAAGCACATGCAGTGACGATATCCTGCCCACAGACCACAGCCAGTGCTCCCTGGAGGTGTTGGGCTGGTTGTGTTCACACTATTCTGTCCATCTGGGGGAAGCCATCTGATAGCCCCTAAGCTGCTAAGCTGCCCAATATTGCTGTGTACAGAATCAGGGTACCCTTTCAGGTTTCCTTTTCCCACAGGGCAGGGAAAGGCACTCATCTGCAGGGGCTGTTTGCCTGTAAACCAACGGTTTGAGATGCAAATTCAGGGCTTAAGTGGGCACAGTTACACTGCCTCCCCATGAGGAGAAATGGGTGGAGATGAACCCCAGGACAGGAGAGTGTGTGGGGAGATGGGCAGAGAAACAGATAAAAATACACTATGTTCCTTTTATTGCAGAGAAACCACTCAGTCTTTAATGAACAGGATTTTTGGTTTGAGAAAAATTGGCATTCAACACAAATCAGTACATCTTTTTATTAGTTTTTGGTTTCTTTCAGCAACAAGCGCTGAATCTTACATAGCTATATGTATCTATTCATGTAGTTAAAAAAATATTCAAAAAGTCTATTTTACATTCTTTCCAGACTTTCCTAACAGAAGTTTTATACCTTCAAAGAGATTTATAGAATACATCTGGAGACTTTTATTATTAACACAAATAAGAGAATGTATAAATGTTTTACTGAAGATAAATATGCATGAAGAGAAAAATCAATTCTGTTTACCTTTTTCAATGGAAAAGATTCTACACCAGTTATGTATAAAAGAAAATAAAAGCAATACAAAACATAGAAACTGCTGATTCTGGATTAGACTTAAAACCAAAAGAATTCCCCCTCCAACAAAACCAAAGCCTCAGAAACAGCCAAACTCAAATTTGATGTTCCAGGTCTATGTCTCCTGTTATAAGGCCTTTCAGAATAAAGCAAATAATAGAAAATTGCTAGGTCAAGGTAACTCCACAACCCAAGAATATGCTGTTCTCAGAGAGCAGCAGATGCTCATCAATTAGATGATGCAGAGTCCAAAGTGTCACTGGAGGCAGGACAAATTGCTCCCACCTTAGGGTTGCTTCTTTCTACTCAGTGATCCTGCACTCTCTTTTCCCCTGGATGAAGAAAAATTGATATATTCCGTGTTAACAAGAAACATTCTCTGTAATTCATCTCTACTGTCACTTTGGAATTTTTTTACATTTTGGGTTTATTTAAAACAACTGCTACATACGGAAGGTGGTAGAGACTACATCTGTGACAAAGACAGACTTCAATTTTTCATTTCACGCTGTTGTTTTCCCCCAAAGCAGTCACTAAAAGGGCCTTTTGATTCAAGTCATCTATTGAAAAGAACCAACTGCACCTACCTAACATTATGGAAAACAGCCAAACTTATTGCTAGTTAAACTTTTCGATTAGACCATCTCTTTTAACCACTGATAAAACAGGAGGAAGTCCCATGTCTTCATGAGAAACTGGAACCAAATTCTATAATGAGATTTCTGGTATTCAAAGAAATGAACAGACCATGGCTTTTAAGACAATTGAAAGATGAATGACTATACAACAGTAGCAATGCAAAGGATTTGGGCTGCTTAAAGGTACACATTTTCTGGAGGAAGACTGGCAGGTAGGACCAAAGGGATGCTCACTTGAACCTATGGGGAAAGCAGGTTACCCAGAGGTTTTGGTTCATCTTGTAATTAAAAGCACTCCATATATAATGCACCAACTCATTACCTTATACTTACTGCCTATTTTCTAAAGGTAGCCTATTGCCATGAAGACAGCCTCAGCTGTCAGTGTTTTCATCTGTAAGCTTTTCTTAATACACATGGATACTAGACTTTTTTTTTTTTAAATTTATTTTTTGTAATAGCGTAAAGACTAGAGCATAGCTCTACAGAAAAAGCTGAAAAACCTCATGGAAGAAATCCTCAATCTATAGGGCTCCAGTGACACTTACTGTTTTTGGAATATTTGGCCAGCAGCCCCGTTCTGATTCACATGATGTTGCTAGATGCCTTCCCACAGTGCGTGCCACTTGAAGAGACAGTGATTTGTAAGAACAAAGCCTAGTGAAAGCAATATTTAGGAATCTTTCAGTTACAGAGATTGTGCATTACAAATGCCACCTATTTATAAATCAAGCTTCTGCTGCTACATCTGCTGTATCAGTCCAGGCTGAGGGATGACCAGCTCAAGAGCAGCCTGGGGAGAAGGACTTGGGGGTGCTGGCGGGTGAGGGGCTGGACGTGCCCCGGCCCAGAAACCCCTCGTGCCCTGGGCTGATCCCCCAGCGTGGGCAGCAGGGCAGGGGGGGATTCTGCCCCTCTGCCCTCTGCAGGTGAGACCCCCCTGCAGAGCTGCTCCAGGTCTGGGGAACAGCACAGCAAGGACATGGAGCTGCTGCAAAGAGTCCAGAGGAGGCCCCAAGAGGATCCGAGGGATGAAACAGTTCTACTGGGAGGAAACGGGAGAGAGTTGGGATTGTTCAGCCTGGAGAAGAGAAGCTCCAGAGTGACCTATCTGAGGCCTTCAAGTGCCTGAAAGAGCCTGGAAGAAAGATGGAGAGAGACTATTTACAAGGGCCTGGAGTGACAGGACAAGGGCAATGGCTTCACACTGACAGAAAGCAGGTTTAGATTGGATATTAGGAAAAAAATTCCTTACTGTGAGGTTAGTGAGGCGCTGGAACAAGGTGTGTAGAGAAGCTGTGACTGCTCCATCCCTGCAAGTGTTCAAGGCCAGGCTGGATGGGGCTTGGGGCAACCTGGTCTAGTGGCCCATGGGAGGGGGTGGAATGCAATGAGCTTTAAGTGCCCTTCCAACTCAAACCATCTTGTGATTCAATGATCTGGCAAGTCCAAAGGAGGGCAGCAAAGATGGTGCAGGGCCTTGATTTGAAGCCGTGTGAGGACACTGAGGGCACTTGGTGTGTTCAGCTGGAGAAGAGGAGACTGAGGGGAGACCTCAGTGCAGTTCCAACTGCCTGGGCAGGGGCAGAGGAGGGGCAGGACTGAGCTCTGCTCTGGGGGGACCAGGGACAGCACCCAGGGAAGGGCTGGAGCTGTGTCAGGGCAGGGTCAGGTTGGATCTCAGCAAAAGGTTCTTCCCCCAGAGGGTGGTTGGCACTGACCAGGCTCCCCAGGGCAGTGGGCACAGCCCCAAGGCTGCCAGAGCTCCAGGAGGGTTTGGATGATCCTCTGGGGCACAGGGGGGGACTCTTGGGGATGGGCCTGTGCAGGGCTGAGGGTTGGACTGGATGGTCCTTGTGGGTCCCTTCCAACTCAGCATATCCTGGGATTCCATGAAATCCATCAGGGATTGCTAAATTAGAGGCTGTTGATGCAAATCTGTCTCTTAGTAAAAGAAAAATATTCACTTGAAATTAAAAATAGTTAGATGCTGTAATTGTGATTGTGCATAACCACCACACTCAGAGAAAAGGATTTTTTTTATTGACTGGAATGCACAGCCCTGTTTTACAGCTGCTGGAGGTAAGTGTCTGCTGCACAGAACAGCAGCTTCCGTACATGTATAAGTTACCAATGTGTGAGTTCTTTCTTGTCGTTCACATCCACAATTTATTAAACTTCCTCACAATTCCCTTGTTGTAACAGATATTTCTACTTCCCAGTATCTAATGCATTTGGATAAAATAAAATTGGGGATTATGCATGAAATTGAACACTGTGGAAGGATTTTTCCATACTGGTCAGCAGCGCTTTGACAATTGTAATTGATCATAAATAGAAGTCAGGGCTTTGCAAAAACTGCCCCACCTCCAGGGCTGGGGTGGCTGCAAATGATCAGGCAAATGTTGGATTTGCCATGGCCCTTATCACGCAGGTTTTAGAAGGAAAATAGGTTGAAAATAGAAATAACATCCTTCCTTTTGTAGCTCCTGTTTTCCTCTTTTTGTGGGTATTTGTGTCACCAGTAAAGTCAGGGATTTGGGTCTTCTCTCCAGACAGCAACTGAGCACAATATTTTCATTTTCCCATTTCCAGGAGTAGTCAACCTGCATCACAAGTGTCACTCCAACAAATGGCAAGCCCATACCTTTGGGATGCATGGCTCAGAAATTTCATTCACTTGCAGAAAGTTCAGAAGATTCTTCACAGTGACTGTGTGAAAATCCCATCCATATGCAGTGACAAACTCAATTATGTAACAATATCTGTTCCAACTGTAAAAGCCTATTGAATCAGTAGCGAGCAGCTACAAAAGACAGAATAAATACAATTATGAAAAATCCTCACCTCTTCTGTAAGATTGTGCATAGACATATACGGAGAATGTAGTGCTGCTGTTCGATGAGCCAGACTGAAACCATTTTCTGCTGCTTTCAGTTTCAGTCAGTTTCTGTAATAATTTCAGAGCTTGTTTTGGAGGCTTCATTTATTAATTGGCCTGTCTTTAAAAACTACAATGACAGTTCTTCTATTTCCACCATTTAGCTCATTGTGTACATCCCATATTTGCTTAAAATAATCTAAGCCATGTTATTAGGTATAGTAGCAAGTGGGAAAAAAAGCAAAACAAACAACAAAAACCCAGACCCAGATACGGATACATTCTTGAGGAGAGGAGAAAATTCTCTGAAAAATGTTAGTCAGCTAAAGCAAAAAGGGAAGATACACCCATTACAGAAAAGCTAAGGGGAATCTTCTAGAGCTCTTAAAAGAAATCAGTCACTGTATCTACTAAATTTACTTAAGTGTACTTAGGCATTTTTTAAATCTCTGACATCTCACCAGAGGCTCTTCGTGAGAATAAATTCTCCTAGAACAAAAAGGCAAGCCTTTGGATGGACTAACACTTTTAATAAACAAAAAAAGGTTAGGAATATTAATAAGCAATATTAATAAGAAGAATGTTTAGTGGGAGTGGTACTGTTTACCACTTGCAGAAGTGTTCTGCAAGAAAGGGTGAAAACCACCAAGTCCTGAAAAGGTGAAAACCGGTGGGTTTTCCAGTGTACTAAAATCCAAGCAGTGTTCAAGCCAAATCAAATCCAAGCACTGAGTGATGAGGATGAAATTGAAGACTATGTCAAGAAGTGCACAGCAATGCATAGTCAGGAATAATTACTTTTGCTTACCCAATTACAGCTTTAAAATTAGCTGTTTCCTCTCAGATAATATATGGAAGATATTCTGATAGCTCTCTAAAAATGTAAGTTTAACATGAAAAGACACTCAAAATGTAAGAAAGCAATAGTAAAAGAATAGAGAAGGAATTAGAAGATGTTCTGCTACTTCATAATACTCTTGCGAGGAAGAATCTTGTGAATACAGTTCTTGGGAACTGTGATTTCACAGTGTTCCACCTCAAAAAGTACAGATGGATTGGAAATGATAAACAGAAGGGGGGAAAAAATGATAAGGAGCTCACAGTTGTTTTCTTGTGGGAAGGACTGAGAAAGCAGGGATTTCCCACACAGGAATAGCAATGGTAAGAGATGAGAAATTTGGGAGAGTCATGTAATGTAAGTGAGAAGCAGTGACATTCCAAACCAAAAGGAAATACCTACTGTGGAAGATGAAGTAAAAATGGATTTGTTTTTAATTAAATGGCTTAATAGAAGACATGTCAGTTGGTGTCTGTGAAATACAGTGATCCCTCTGGCAAATAGGAGGGGACAGTAACATCTGATACAAGTTTACACTTATCTGTAGGGCAGCTTAAAAACAACTGGCCAAAACCAGTAAGGGAGCAAAACCAGGGGCAGCAGCCACAGCTTGGAGATTGGGACAGTGCTGTTGATTGTGAACTGGAATTTGTTTAGGAGGCACTGTAGCACTGGGACAGCACCCAGAGGGACGTGGGCTCTGTCCTGAGGCCAGCTGCACACCAGGCCTGACCCCATCCAGGACCAGGAACAACCTTGCTTCCCACAGGAGCTCAGAATAGGTAATCTCCAGAGAACCTTCCCAGCCAGTGCTCCTCTGATGGCTCACTCAACAAAAATTATGTTCCTACTGGCTTTTGCCTGGATGATGATTACGGAAAATTATCTTAAATTATACTTTTTGATATGACTTACATGAATGTTCATATTATGCTCTCTTTCCGTTGTAAAAATACCTCAAATGAAGTTTGGTTTGACATCCCTTGCGCCAGTCCCTCTCTCTAGTGACTTCCATCAGAGAGGATTTCCTGTGCCTTGCTAGAGCTGCTTGTGCTGCCTTTGGTTCTGGCACAGTTTTGTTTAGCACTGCTTTACTGCTGTACCTGGATGAGAATAAAGCTCATACAAATAGAAGCAATACTCAGAGGACAGACTATGGGCATTTAGTCCCATTAATTATAATTTAACAGGCAGCAAAAGCATTGTAACAGGAACACTTAGGGGTCCCTTCCACTCTATGATTCTGGGCATGACTGGTAAATTGAAGGGATATATAAAGAACTTCCTTTGAGAATATTAAATATAAATATTAAATATAAAACCCTGCAACAATACTGGAAAATTCATTTTGTTTCATTTAGAATGACTATCCACACCTCAAATTAGCCCTTGATGAAAGATTCGGATTTTTGCTCATCCAAAATACCACCATTACTATAGAACATAAGAAATCTTTCATTGTTTAGCCTCTCTCAGGATAAGATGTAAACTGTGATATTTTTATGTCAAGATTCTCTCATTAAAAGATTCCTACCTCTAGCAGTTATGAAATAGATTCTGTTCTCTAAGGTCTTGTGCAGGGAGAGTGGGAGAAGGCTCTAACTCACAAACTAGCATAAATTTCATCATTCCTCCTTCTGGAAAACAGTCAGAAAACTGGGTTGTTTTGCCTTTAATTAGAATGTAAAGGGCAGAATTGAGAAACTGTGGCACATTTATCACTCCATATGTCAGTGTAAAAGAATGCCAAAGAGACGCAAGCATTTTAAAAGATAAACATGTCACACAAGTGTTTAGACTAAGCTAAACAAATATTTTCATCCTGTTTTAAACAAAAATACGTATGATCATAAAAAGGTGCTTTTCTCCATCTCTTTTCACCATTGTTTACTTAAACCACTATGCAATTTTAGCCTGATTTTTTTTTCTACCCATAAAAAGGCAATTGTATCTTAAAAATATTCCCTTGGGTTTTTTGGGTTGTTTTTTTTTGGTTTTTTTTTTTTGTTTGTTTTAAATTAATGTCCTGTATGACTCACCATTTTTCTACTGTTTTTATCAGTCTGTCCAGGCAGTCTTTGGTTGTTTTTTTTAAGCTCTCAATATTTTCAGGCAACTGGTCTATTACAGCAGAAATAGTTAAAATCCTCTTGAAAACCACTTCTACAGTTTCAAAGGGTTTTGACTGTTTAGCCATTTGTAATATAACTTTTTTTAGCAAAGGATGGGGAAATTTAATAGTCTCTGTTTACTGAACAGCTCTGACTCATCTTGTGCAAGCTGTCTGTGCTCTCAGTGAGGTGGAGCGGGGGAGAAGTAAAACAAAAGTAAAATAGTGTGTGCGAGAGAGCAAGAGAAAGCTAATGTGAACATGTCATTAGAGACTGCATTCTAAATTAAACACAACACGGAAGTGAATTAAGATCTAAAATCCCCAGTGTTAAGTGTTATATTTTCCATGTTCAAAGAGCAAAACCATGTGCTGACATTCTAATTGGTACTTTATAAAGGAATGATGCAAAGGTAAAAACAGCATCACTGAGATAGGAAGCAAAATGCTCATTCTGCATCTTCTCCCAGGCCTATCTGCAAGCAGCATATTTATGTTTCAAAATATGGCACACAAAAATCACAGCTACCTATATCCCATTTTCTTTTGTTCTGCTTGAAATTTTGATAGGATTTATTTAATTCTATTCAGCAGATAAAAACGTAAGTGTATGTTTGAGTCTCTTGCTTGAAATACCCTTAAATCCAAATACATTGTTTCCTGTGTGCCTACACCCTTCATAGAAGTCAGTGCATCTACACAGGAACTGAACTCAAAGGGATTTGTGATACTTTCCTTCAGAAGTGTGGCTAGTCCCCTGCAAAAACTAACAGGGATTTGTCTCCTAAGGTTTAACTGATATAAGGGATTCTGTAAAACTCTTGCAAACATCGCTGCCCTCCATACAGTATGGCTCAGTCTTCAGAACTAATATTTTACTGTCAATCACACAGCCTGTCAGATGGAAGTGAGAATATCATTTCTATTCCATCTCAGCCAGTTCATTGCAAAAGGTTGCCATTTAGCTTTCCTTTCAGCGCTGTAGATGATGGATGGATGGATGGATAGCAGATTATTCGGGTCACAGAACAGATGAGTGCTGAATATACACTATGAAGAAAAATGTTCATGTTTCGTTCCAGAGAAATCATTAACTTGGTGAAGCCAGGTGAGTAGCCCAGCTTCCAAGTAACAATTTTCCTAATTTCAGAAACACTAAGTCTTTAAGTAGGATTTCAATTTACAAATCCATCTTATTTGTTTACAGCAGTATGCTAACTTTGAGCCACAAACAAATTATGGCTAATGAATTAATATGAGTTCTTCAATTAAATAATGCTTTAATCACTAATTGCTGTGATAAAGATTTCTGGAAAAGGCCACACAGCCTGTATTTACTGTATTTATCCAGTACTTTCCAAAAACATCCTACAGCAACACTTAAGATTTTTTCACTCTTACAGATTTGAAGAAATTCTGTAACTTAGCCCAACACTGTTATTCCTGTGCCATCCATGGGAATGGTGGAATAGCAGAGCCTGTATTTCTGACTCCAGTGTAGTCTGTTGCTTTGATATCTTAGAATTATGGCTACATGGTGATCTCTGCCCATGCTCAATCTGGTGGAAGCTCTCAAGTTGCAGTTTTCATAGTGCTGAGACCAAATGATTCTATAAAAAGAAATTCTCCAGAAGCAGGTCTTGTCTTCTGCCAATGCAGGGGGAGTAGCCCAGCCACTGGCGGAATGTCTCTTAGGCTGTAAGTGGTACATGCCAATGAGACTCTCATGCCAATGAGAGTCAGCCCAAACAACAGATTTTATTTAAAGGCTCTACTTACATTTTGGCAAGGCAGCAGTGTCCTTCAGTCATTGTAAGAGTCACTCCATCCATCCAGGGGACAATCAGCCTGTTTTGAAGTGTGTCTCTCTTGAAATGCATATTTGTTTTCCTCATTCTAAGTCGGAAAAAAATTAATTTTGTGGGCTAAGGTCTAGGCAAAACTTCTGCATTACTTCATCATAAAGTGGTTTTATTTGTTCACCATCCAAGGCATCCATACACTTTGATAAAAAGGGTATATTAGATCTGACTTGCCATGGTGGTAGGCACCTTCTCAGTTCCTGCTTAAGGTGCTAGCAGTGTATAAGAATATTCTTAAGTATCAGTTCCAGAAGGATAGAAAACACCAGACGTAACTTGGTAAAAGTAAGAATCAGGCCCAAAAGAATCAGGTTCAAGCTTGTTTGGAACCACTGTTTGCTCAGCTTTCATGCTGCTATTCACTACCCCACTCCCTGAGGTAACAGGCAACCCGCAGCCAGGCTGCCTAAATACTGCAAGTCCACAAGAACTAGGTGACTAAGAGCATGCTGGCTTAGCACTGCATCTTGCTGCTCGGCAAGAGCCAGCCCTGCTAGTGACTATTACCTTCAGCATGGTAACCAAATATCCATCTCACATAATTACATTTCCTGTCCAAGGACACAAAAATGTTCTGTCTTATTAGAGCTGAGCAGTAGCTAAGTGCATAAGTGATCAATGTATGTATGATGATCATTTTAATCTGCGTGACATTTCTTTGTTGCATCGTCTCAGTGAGAGGAAACATGATAAAATCATCAAAACTGCTTTGTTATAAAACCTGCTGTACCAGCTGCACTGAGTTCTTTATTCTTTGCCCTTACACACATATTCTCTTCTCTCCAGAATAATTCAGTTTGTATGAACAGAAAATAAGTACTGTTGGACTGCTGGGAAAACCCCTGATCTTCAGCTACCAGATGAAAAACAAAAGCTTTCCAGTTATTTTTATGAATACATGTTAGAATTTATTTCCCCATCTAATGTCAGAATGAAATAGTAGAATAGTCAGAATGAAAGTGTCCTGCAGAGGAGACTGATTTTGAAATTAAAAATCCAATACCTTGTTAGACCCGCTGAGTTTTTTGCAGAGCACCAGAAAGATGTAAAGTTCTGTATTTTCCTACTTCTCTTGATGAGTCACTGCTTGTGACATGGAGACATTGTGCAGACTTAGTGTCTTTATGAAGATTAAGTAGGCTTATGAAATGCAATTAGAATAAATATATGCTTGTCAATTTGTAATTACATTCAAACAAACTTCATCTTAACAGAAAAATTAGAATGTAGCAGTAGAGAAATAGTCTGCCAATTACCTCTGTCCAGTTCATTTCCCTGTAGCAACAGGCAGAGGTTCAGAAGACAGCCTTCCTTTCTGAGTTCAGCAGTAATCAATTTATGTCCTGAAGCGAAAAATGGGAGCATCAGCCAGGCACTAGTGCTGTCTCCAGAAATAAAGGGATATCTGGCTTATATGGCTACTGAATCAGATGTATCTCACTGGCTCCATGGGAGGGTATTTCTGGATAATCCACCAAGGAGAAGAGGTTTGAACAGGAAGGGTTCTATGTGGAGCAAAATGAACTCCCGTTTACTGTTGGTTACATGAGCCAAGGAACACTTGAGGTTTGGGTACTACCCTACAGAATGCACTGCCAGGCATGGCCAGGCATGCAGTCCACCCAGACCACCGCCAGAAATTTCTCATAAATTGATCTTAAATATCCAGACTAACATTATTTTTGCTATTTCACTACCTCTTATACCTCGGTCAACTAACTCTTAGTATTCATCTTACTCAATTTTCTTTGGAAGGCATAGCTTAAAAGCACAACTATTTAGAGCCAAAATGAGGTACCACTACTTTCATCACCACTTCTACTTTTTTATGTGATTGTGTCTGTCACTGGGGAAAAAAAAAAAAACAAACCAAAATCCAAGAAAGTGCTGCAGAATGCTGTGTGTTTCTCCAGGACACATTGCTGCAGGATTGCAAATGCTAACAATCACCTCTAGCGTAGATTTGACATGCAGGCAAATACAGTATTTCTTCAGTTCTCAAAAACAAGTGAATCAATACCAAGAAGAAATCAAATACGGTGTGTCTGATATTTTTAACCCTACAGAAATAATGACTGCTAATTACTACGCCCAGTGCTCTGTGTATTTAATTACAAAATTTCCTCAGGAGCTCTGCACTTCACCTTGATTCAACAGTGAGATGCTCGTGTGTGTACATACGAGGCATTTTGCATATCGAAGGTTCAGCTGTTTCACTTAAAAGAATATTCAGTGTCTCCACATGGGTATATTCACTATTGCTGCAAGTTGTATGTACAAAGTGCATGTGAAATGAGGTACCTATGGTGAGGGTGGGCAAAAGGGGAGCAGGGGCTGCAGCCAGACAGCTCACTTAAGAGGGGTGGGAACTCTGAGCAGCCTGTTTGAGGAGGAAATGCAGTGCTCTCACTCCTGCACATCAGTGATCCAGCAGCTGCTGCATGCTCGACCTGGAACAAGAAGAGAGCAGTCAGTCACTACCATATGCTTCTGAGGATACTTCTAAACCCATTTAATTTGTATCAACAGAGACACCCAGTGCTCAGAGAAAGTTTTAATTAGATAAGGTTGGAAATTTGCAAAAACAAACTCAGTAGTTGACTGTGACAATTGGCTACAGTCTGAAAACCATTACTTAAGTCCTGTTTCTGTCCTTCTCCCATATTCCAAGGTAAAGGCCTAGCCCACAGCCTGCTCTGTGGCCAGCTCTCTTAATGCATATATTTCATCTTGTGTAAATATTCACAATTCAGAAAAAGATTTTCCAAGCCTGGACTTCAGGTACTTAGAATCTTGGCAACTTAAATAGTTACACATGGTTCTACAGCTCCAAAAAGGACAACTATGAAAACTAGACAGAATCTCAGCCATAAAGCATTTGGTATAATGCGAGACTGCTGTTTCTGGAGAGAACAAATACCTTAATATTTCAGGATATTTACTGTATTCTTATTTTGTTACTGTTCTCAGAAATGTCTTAGGATCACCACAATGAAGAACAGGGATACATACTTTCCTAAAATTTTGTAATATGAAGGAATGTTTCTATGACTAACTTTTAACATATTCTCAATTTGTGGTTATGCACATACAAGAGTCTTTTGCTGGCTCACACTCCTATGCAGTAATGAGAATATTACAACTGCTAGGGGCTACAGAGTCTAAATAAGAACGAAAGATACTCCTGAACTTACCTAAACAAAACTGATCATATTATATGAGCTCATTATCTTCAGTTGCAATGCCTCAAAATCTCTCGATCTAATCCAAGTTCTTTCCCACACAGACATTTCAACCAAGTTTGATGTATTTAGAAAGAGCTGATAGAGATATCAGACACTTATTACACTCAGAAAAAGCTAGGGCAAACAGACTTTCATTTCATTCCTTATCTTGCAGTAGTTTGTAGTCTATTCTTATGTTCTTCAAAGAAACTACAATATTTACCACGAGCTTGCAGCAAGTATGCAGAACACTGTTCTCGCTACACTGTTTACTAACTTGCAGTGTGCTCATCTTCAAACACTCAGTTTTACATTCATATCCATCATGTTTTAAGTGTCTCTATACTCTGTCACAACACCTTAGGATTCACATTTACTAGGTACAGTCTTCATGGTCTTATTCCCTGGATTTTGTAGAGTGCCCAGAGTTCTGATTGAATTTCTACCATATTGGTTTTTGCTTCCCACTAGTGATGAGCCTTTGAATAACACCTGCATACCAAAATATTTACTGTTGCCTACAGATCTGTGCAGTCCAGGGTACAGGTTTGCAATCTGTATTATCTTAATTTGCAAACCTGGATAGGAATGCACAAAACAAAATTCGTACAGAAAACTGAAGTGCAAGTTATTTGAAACATTTTAAAAGAACATTCTTTTTTCCTATTTTGCCTTACAATGCTCTCTTGTCACAGAATACTTAGAAAAATAATGAAAGCATTGCACAGTGGAAAATACAATTACTTTAGCATGCAAGACATTTTTAATGCTTTTACTGCCTGACATATCAAATGAGATAAGTTAAATACATGCCAAGCATCAGCAAAAAAAGCACAAGTGACAAAGACAGAAAAGGAGAATGGAAAAAGCACAGGTTTCAAGGATATGGTTGTGGTTTTCAGACAAACTACTACTTTGATGAATTTATTAAGCCAACGACTCTATTCATGCTAAGAATCTTTCAAGTGCCTTTGATGAATCCTGTGCAAGGCAACTCGCCATTGTCCAAACATTTCAGTGCCATACCACGCAAAATAAAGCACTGATTACAGGCCAGTTCTGTTAAGTCAGAAGTCAGGAGAACACATTCTCTTATCAAAGGGCGTTTTATGGCAATCCCTTGTTTGGAGTAACAACCCAGGGAAGCAAAGCAATGATTCCACTGCCCTTCATACCTGGGGCAAACCAAGGCCCTGTGTTATGGACATTGCCCAGCATTCACTGACATCCAAATCAAAGTTGTCCAAGTCAGTGTTTTCCAAGTCAGTGTTGTCCAAGTTGATGTCATCCAAGTCAAAGTCATCCAAGTTGAAGTCAACATCATCACTGTCCCAGTTGTCATTCATTATCTGAGTGTTGTCATCATCCAAGTCAATGCCCAAGTCAATGCCGTCAGGGGCACCTTAGTCATCACTGTCGGTGTCCAAGTCATCGTCATTGCCATGGTCATCCCATACATTGTCGTCCTCATGGACCTCCAAGTCTTTTTCTAATATACTGTAACATTTCTCCTATTTAGAGGAACTTACATTCCAGTAATTTAAAATAACATTGCAGATGGATTTATATTCAGGAAATTCAAAATTTCCTAACCCAAGGAATCTTCTATCTTAACCCTGACACATATCCTGTAACAGATACATGTTTCTAGTTATTAAAAAAATGTAGGCTTTACAGTTTGGCTTTGTGTTTAGGCTGTTCCTTCCTGGGAAGTTCTAGTGTGGACAGAGAAGTCTGTATGTACATAAGCTGGATATGACACTAGGATGAATAATCAGAAAGTACTCTTCAAATATTTTTAAAAATAAATTATCAAGTCTCACTTTTACTAATATAATAATGTTAAAATACAAATAAAAGAATGAAAAAAATTTTTTATTAGAAAATCTAACTTAATTTTCACATTCCAAGGAGAAAAAAGAGAGAAAAACAGAACTTCTGGATTAACCAACAAGAGACATATAATTTCAGCCTAATTTTAAAGTTGCACCACAATTTTTTAATTGCATTTTATAAATTTTAATATGCAAGTTAAAACTAATTGTTTTAAGACAGAGAACACTAATTTTATTCTCAAAGTAGTCAATTAGCTTAATCACAAATTTCATTAATACGCAGATTTTCGTCGAGTTGGGGAAAGCAAGATACACAAGGTAATGGAAGTAAAATGGAGACAGAAAAAAACGTTGCACTGTGACATAGTTACAGTTTTCATACTTACAGATTTCATATTTCTATTATCCAAAATTGTCTACCTACATCACTCATAAATGGGAAGGAAACTCAAAATGAAGTCTGGTTTAGTATTAACATATGTTATTCAGCTACTGCAGGCAGTCATAAATTATGGTCTTTATAAGTGCCATACACAAGCAAATAATTTAACTGTCACATTAAAAACAGTCAAGAACACATTTCAAACTCTGAGAATTCCTCTGTGTGACTAGTAGAAAGCTATGGGACAGTTCAGAAAAAAAAAATAGTGGATTTTTATTGAGTTATACAGATTTATGTATTTTTAAAGGGTTCTAAATAAGAAATTATCTATACATTTACTTGCAAACATCAGCATCTCTATAAGACCGGGAGTGTAACAGACAGAAATAAATCCCTAGACTAATTTGGAATTCTCTTCTCCTAGATTAATTAAAAAACCTTCATTGCTGACCTGAAAGAAGAAGACTGTTATTCTCTCCCATCTCTACACGTTCAGCTTTTGTTTGCCTGAGGGCTGTCTGATGCTACTCTGCTGATGGAAGCAGTGACAGCCAAATTCAGAGCACCTGTTTGCCAGGTGACAGAGCTGACTCAGCCTACCTTGCCTGCAGGCTACCCCAAAAGCTGGTCTGGAGAGGGGCAGAGAGATCTGGGATCATGGGGACGAACAGAGGAGGACAAGCAAGTCACAGGACTCTCTTAAGATGCCCTTCAATAAGCAGAGAACTGTTAATGCAGTGCACCTCCATCATTGAATTAGAGTCCTGTTTAGTATTAAACTTCAGGTTTTTCCTCCTGGAATTTGGATCCTACTATATATAATTTATACTATGTATATGTATCAACTAGAAGCCTTGTCTTCTCTCAGTTTTTGAAAGGTTAACCACACATTTATTTTTTTTCCTCATCTTGGACATACTGTACTGCTGAAGTTGTTAATATGGACTTTTGACACAAACTATAATTTGGCAATTGTGAATTGTACTGCAGCATTTATATTAAACTTTAGAAATGGTGTTGTCACAAAACCATCATTCTTCATTTATCGGATGTTCCTGTGTTTTCACTTATTTCTATTTCAAGTTCTGATTTTATGTTTGTTTTTTTTTTCAAGTAAGAGCCTTTCCAAGCTCTTTAGCTTCACCAGGTTGATTCTCCACTGGTGTTTTTCTACACTGATGGATATGAGAAAAGACTGAGATTTTCCTTGTGTGTTTTGTTGTGAGAGGCTGGCAGACAAACAGCACTGTTCACCAGAACAGCCGACTACTCACAAGCACTTTGAGTCTATCTTTCAAGGACTTTTTTCTTCTCTCATCTGAGAAAGCATGAGTGTAAGAAGAAAAAGTGACCACCTTACTGTTCCTTTGGAATTCAATGCTTAGACTCCAACAAATAAATGAAAAGGATAAGTCTGACTTATCAAGAAAAAGAAAGACAACCCACAAAACCAATCATTTTCTAATTCTCTACAAAACACCTCTTGCCAACTCCTTACTATTTTAATACATGCTTCATGCTGTAACATCCCTGAGTCAGGCACACTGCCACTGCCATAACCTCAGCTGCTTGGAAAACTCAGCAGTCAGGTCAAACAAGTATTGCAATTCCAGATACTTTTGCCAAGAAACGAGGAAGGGCACCTTAATAAAGGGCATTCTAATGCCTAACAGGAGCTAAGTCCTCTTATTGCTTATATGTGGGCTGCCTCAGAACCCATACCTCTTGGTTTTAACTTCTGGGGTTTTATAAGCCTTAAATATAATCTATACGCTATGGAAGCTCTTCCAGACTCTATATGTTGCTATGGCAACAGAGTATTTCACTTACACTGCTCTTTTAAATGGTCAGATTGGGTAAATGCAGAAATCAACAACTGCAGAACTGACTACTCTTTTCAAGTTCATTCTTGAAAAGAGCACACCAGATTTTAAGAGAAATTAATCAGCAAGACATTTGGTAACTGAAAGCAGTCACATCTGAAAACAACTTAAATGCATATCTTAAATAATATCTTCAAATAAACTAGATAACATATTAGCTTAAAACTGAAATCTGGTTGCTACTCAGTATATCGTAATTTCTGGAGCAATTGCTCACAAGAACATAATCTTACAGGGAAAAGTTGTGTTTTGCACTCACTGAAGAAAAATTCCCAGTGTTTCAGTAACAATATACAATACAGTAGCATGAGAACAGCATGTTTTCATGTCAGTCAAGACAGACAAAGTGAAGTGAATGCACATGTACATGGAAGTCCTGTGGTGGTATCTTGCCAGGCAGGCACAGCAGCACAGCTCCCATTCCTGGCTCACTCTGAGCTCAGGCCATACAGCCACTGCCCCATGGGCTACACACATCAGTGAAAAGTAGAGTCTTAGTGAAAAAAAAAGAATACCAGATTGTGAATTTGAACCATTTGGGATTTTTGCTGTTTGTTTGTTTTATTTCTCAAAACAAAGCCTAGGACTGTTTGTATAAATCTAGACTGAGAGAATAGTGCTCAATATATTTGATCACCGCCCATTTCCTGTTAAAATTCCGTGATGAAAGGAAACTTTAGGAGGAGAACCATTTAAATTATTAATGGACTGACCACAAGGAAAAAGGCCCAAATGATATTTCTGTTGTAGATAACAACAAAACTTCAGGTAGTCATCATATGTGATACTGTTCAAATATAGTAAATACAGTATTGACACTTAAACTGAGGAAGAGGGGAAAGAGAATTGCTGTCATTATTTCAGGTCCAGAAGGTTACATCAATCTGGAACTCCACAGAAAACTTCACAATCTGCAAGCAAATCAACTTTTGGTTTTATGTGATGCTAAAGATTATAGACATTGTTTCAGGAATAAGATACATAAGTTCAGGATTAAAACCTGAAACTAAAAAAAACCATCAGAAAAAGGGTATGTTTCAATAACACACAGACTTTAAACACCTCAACTGTCCTCATACATTTGAATTATGTTATCAATGTTATACTGTGGTATATTTTTGCCTAAAGAATTTTGGATCTCTGTGCAAGATAGTGCAAGAGTTATTCGTATATTTATGTCACTTTGTTTATGTCATATATATTTATGTCATATATATTCATATATTTATGTCACTTATTTATTTCCTTTGGAAAATTACTTCCTACTGTCATTTCCAAGCCTGACTCCTGACAACCATCCTGAACAAAGGCATGAGAAACCTCAGGAATATTTCCCCTGGACTTTGTATCTCACCTCTCTGGAAACGACCACTGCTGCTAGAAAGGAGTGTAATAATTCCTTCAGATAGATGAGAAGGTGGAGAAGAGCCAAGAACTGCTGTCATGCACAGAACAGCAACTGACCATTTCCTTTGCCTTACCTGTTGTATTTGCAAAGTGACCAGAGGAGATGGGGCCAACAGATGGAGTGGTGATGCTTCATCCTAGGGAATGCCAGACTCACCACTCTGCATGGAGTCTCGTGGTTGCCTCACACAGTGAAGGAGGCCCTCAAGGCGACTGGACCAACTCGAGGTGAACGTTGCCAAAATGTACAGTGTGAGATGTGAAGTGGGAGTTTAGGCTGGATTTATTAGAGCTTGGAGAAAATGCTAGGGAAAAATATTGAGTGTTACATTCTGAAGGGGAAACTGAAGTTTGCGATAAACTAGAGACGATGAGTGGGTGACGGTACATTGAAGGAAGAGGATGAGAAAGAGAGGGAAAAAAATTAAAGGAAGGTGCTGAAATAAAACACTGGCAACCTGATGTAATGAGAAGTGCCGCAAGAAAAACAGGCACAGGACCAATCTCGGACACTTGATTGAAATAAAGATGGGCCTTCTTCTGTGAGTACATTTGGCAGAAATAGTGTTTATGTCTGTCTGAATGCAAAATCAGTTTTTGCTGCCTGCAGAATACACAAGAGTTGCATTTTTGATGCTTGAATAAAAAGTAAATCTGTGACTGCATCTTAAATTCTAGTTATGCTGCAGATATTCACATTCATCTGCAGTACTTTGACTAATTCACTTTCACTTCAGAATAACACAAGTATTCCTTCTTACACATTGCTTTGTTATTCTTAATTCTAGAGCTATATTAAGGATATAACTCAATAATGAGCGGTTTCTCACATATTAGTGATTTTCTAGCAGGTTAGACTTTAACTGTACATCTGCAGGGCAGAAGAAGTTTGCTTTGCGCACCCAGAGGCAGTGTAAACACTTGGATTCTCACACCCTGCAGCTATTATTGCAGGCTCCATGAAACATGCATCTGCCCAGATCAGACCTCAAGAAAAGCCAGCCTGCATGCCAGCAGAAATTTCCACAATCCATTAAGAGTCTTCTGCTGAACAAGATCCTAATATACTTCCTTCTACTTGTCCTGTGGGAAACATCTTTTGCTATTTTGCAGCTCTAATTTTCCCCAGTGCTCTCTGTAAAAGAAAAAAATCATTTGCTCATGACTCATTTTTGTCTGAGAAGATCTGCACATGTCACCATGTAAAAGAAAGCACTCAGTGCCAAGCTGTGAAGTATCCTGCATTGCCAATATGCTTTTGTTATTTGGTTACTTGAGCTCCATAGTATGTTTTAAAACTGCATTTAAAACTGCTTCAAAATTCAACCCTAAGAGCATAATAAGTATCAGTCTATTGCTATTAGTAAAGGGAACAGGAGATTTTTTTTTTATAGTGCACAGGAAGTCAGGAGAAACATTTGACACTGATTCTACTAGCTCTGGAATGAAGGAGTCTTAAAGGAGTGAGATCTGAGCCAGCCTAATTGGCTTGGATTCTTTACAAATCTGGCTTAAAGTGGGTGAACTACTCAGTCAATACAGCATTTTTTGAGGCTGTGCATTTTATTCTGAAAATATGAGTTTTAAGCCGTTGCATTTCAATTCTCCTGGAAGACAGTAGAAAAATAGATTTGAGAATTAAGCCTCCTACATGGCCAGAGACCAGCATCAGAATGCATGAAATAGGTGCATCAACTTCTGTGCTTCTGCCAAGGAACCACAGCCTTCACCTTGAGAAATGCCTCCCATGACAGCTTGTTTAAATTTAATTTTTTGGAATTATAGTAATTGTAAAAATTTACACATTTAATAGGAATATTGTTTCTTTGGATATACACAAACATCAGGAACTATTTATGAACTGGACAGATTCCACACAATCACCTCCCACATGAAATGTGTTCCAACCACTGGACAAACAGCAGTGGTGTCAGTCCCCTTTAATGATCCAGTGTACGTATACATATATGTACAGGATTCTCCTTTTCTACTTCCTAAATTCAGGGTACCTGTAAAGGTGAAAGATGTCTTTTACTTAATTAATATAGAAATATTTTTCTCCTCAGTAATATGCAATTAAGTGTGCCAAAAATAGCTAGGCTATAAAATTGTTAGCAGTATATTGAAATAAAAACCATAAACAAAGCACTTACCCTTAAGCAGGCTAAAGTAAGTTTAGAGGAATCTAGTCCTGACCAAATCTTTAAAAACTGCTGTTCAAAATTCAAGAAGAATATCAGAATATAACATTAAATTTGGGCACATATTGACTATATAATCACTTACACTGAAAAAAGGGTTAACAGTAACAACCCCCAGGTTGGGCTCGAAAGAAAGTATCCAAGGTCACACAATGTTAATGAAGGCAGATATACTTGAATTCAGTGGTGATGGGCCAGCAGAACTGTACATCCTTTCCCAAAGGCTACAGGAGCAGCCTCAGCTTCCTCATAGACCAATACACACCTAAATCCTGGCCTCATGTGAGCACAGAGCCACCCTTTCAAGAACTGCTGTCACAAATCTATTTAGCTTTACGAATCTGACCTACATCATTAGAAGCACACGCTGTGTCTAACAGGAGAGTCAAATACTGCATTTTTCTACTAAGAAACATTTGTTATTCTCATTTACTATAGAAATAAACAGCTAGTCTAGGAATCATCTGAATTTTCACTGTGTTGTAAGACATCACTAATTAGAACCTAAGGAAAGCACTAAAAATACCTCAACATGCAGCTGACATCTCCCTGATTCAACGTGAGAACCTTCTGTGCTGACTGAGAGCAGTGACTAACAGAACTGCCTTCAGTGTGTGCTCTTCCATGAACACTGGCACGTACAAGAACTACTTTTTCCCAAATAAGATGGATAACTAAGGTAAGAAGATTTTCTTTCCCCTCCTGAAGACAAGTAATTAGAAAGCTATTCAGGCATTCAGTGAACAGAGCAAACATCCAAAATTTTATATATCCAGAAAGCAGTAGTTGCTGGGAAAAAAACAACTCCTGATTTGTATTCTAGGTCCATCAACTGTAAGTGATTTTTTAAGAAAAAGCTTTTTACTGTTTCTAGGCTGCTGGTAAAAGTATGTGGTTTTGCTCTGACAAAATGGCAATGAAAGAAATAAACCCCAGAAAATGTCATGAACACTACCAGCTCAGAAACAAACAGAACTTTTTGCTCTGTGCATCATACAACACCTCAATATTGTTGTTACTTTAGATTAAACTGAAATATTATCCCAAGACTTCAGAGGGTTTACTGGACACAGGATTCATATGCCTCATGTGATTATTCTTTCGTTTTCTTTAATTGTAGAACCACCTGCACTCACAGACAGTAACTAAAAATCTCCATCAAGAGAAAATTCTGAAGGAATCAAATATGAGTAAAGTTTCCCTTTTCATTTCTGACAAAGTGAGATTTGTTAGAATGGTATGATGCTATTTTCCCAGTTTTGTTTAACACATCAAAGAAGGGAATCCAGAACATTCTAACTTACTGAACAATTTGAGGACATTCAAATATGTAGTTAGAATAAAGAGATGCATTAGAAAAGAATTAATGACAAGTTACTGGACAAAACTCTTTAAAGTACCACTCCAGCAGGAAAAGGTGCATGATAATCTTGTGGAAAATCTGCTTCTAAATCTGTTATTTGTTTAGCTAACAAGAGTAGTCCTAAAAATGACCCACAGAAATAGATAATGCAAACTATATCTAGGACCAAAAAAAAGTAATATGTCGGGGTTGACAGCGGGTCTGTCTGCACCTTAGCACATACTGACGAAGCGATCGATGTTGACCAGATTAAAGTATACCCCTGTGTAGCAACTGACCTTCAGGATGTACAGTGGAAGAAGTTCTCGCAAAGGTGGACTTCTGAAACTGGCTGGCAAACCTGTGTTAAGAAACTGTCATACTGTAAAACCCCGTCTCCCTGAGAAACTCTGTTTCCCAAAATCCTTGTACCTTTCCCCACTGGCTGTGAAACCTGGCCCCTATGGGCGGTAGCTAAGGTGTTCTCAGCCCCCTGGTTGGACACATGCTAATGTCCCAAAGCCTTATCTACCTGAGCCCGGGTAAAATAAATCTCTCCTTTCCTGCTCATCCCTGGCTGTGGTCTCTGTGNATCGATGTTGACCAGATTAAAGTATACCCCTGAGATGGACTGAAAAAGAGGACTGAGGATGAAGGCCCTGATCCTGACAATATACTGATGCATCCTGAGGAAGCTGTCCCGTGGGAACAGAGAGCACTGTCTCATGAGAACAGGAACATTGTCTCATGAGAACAGAGACCTGTTTTGGACGAGAGTGGTTGGGAAAAACATCAACATGGGAGAAAAATAAGAGCAGGTGCTTGGGACTGTTGTGAGAAAGGACAGGATGGTTTTGAGAAAGAGCACAGTTGTTGTGAGAAAGTAGAGTTTAGAAAATGCACCTATTAGCTGTAAGAATTCTGGTGTGAGAGTTTGAACTGTCCTACCCGTGTGCATTACATGGGTTCAAAAACTGTACTTAAGGGGCTACAAAGCAGCCCCGGTGTGCTGCTTTTTTCCTGGGAATAAACTTTGCTGGAACCTTTTTTCATGTCGCACGTCCGTTCCTACCGCGACAGTAATACAGTATATATTCATTAAAAATTGTAACTTTAATAAGCTTGTATTTAAGTAACTATGACTTATGTTACAAAAAATGTCCAAAAAAGCATTTTATGTGCATCTGAATAGACCAAGTTAATGGGCATTGTGATCCTTCTTAGTTTTCAAAATTCCTGATTTTCTAATGTCAAGCATAAGTATAGTTTCCTACTAAGCCTAAATAGAACATTGTCCAAGTGGTACTCAAACTCAATGTATCCAGTTCAAAACCTGTGGTTTTAGAGCTGAGAGAAAAAAAAATTAAAACCATTTCAAGCTCCTTTAATAATATTTTATTTTGTTTTGAAACGAATTGCTTCTTTTTACTGGATTTCATTACCTAGTTCTCAGCCTTGGAACATGGAATTTTTGCAAAATAAACAAGGGTTTAAGAACTAAAAGTAAGTGAAACATTGCTGATAACAGACTGTTCATCTTTATGTGCCTCTACCTGTACAGTAGCTTGGTGGAGTTTGCACGCTGACCATGGTCACGTCACAGTGGGAAAAGAATAACACCAGTTCTTCAGCTTAGAGAAACTCTGACATTCGGGACTTACTTTTCTCAGTTTTAGTACTTAAAATGAATATATTTCCTGTTGCTTTCTCCACAGCTGCATGTTGGTAGTCAACAGATTAACCTTAATAAAACTGGGCTGTGATTTAGTCACAAGGCCTATGCTACCGGGCCAAATTTCAGATCTTCTTGTAGAAAGTGCATTTCCCTCCCAAGGATTCTTTGCCCCCTCCTGCTCATCTAATGCCTTGTCTAAGATAATTCCAAATGTGCAAAGCAATACTCCTTTTACTGTTTCTTTGAATAGTCCTACAATAAATAATTTATCTTGAAACGCATTCAGCTCTCTTTTCCTAATTTCAATTCACCATTGCTAAATCCCCCAACCACCTACTTGAACTAAAATTCTATCTTTCCATACCATTTGATACCATTTCCTTCATAAAACGCTCATGAGATTTTGTGAAGCATTCTGATTTTAAAACATTGTGCCAGCTAACTTAACACTCCCATCTAGCGCATCTTAAAGATACAGGATGAATTCTTAAAATTAGGGTTCCTATGGTGCTGTGGGTTTACCAGGCCCTCTCCCCTCCGGGGCTGAAAAATAGTTAATTCCAGGTAGATTTCCGAAGCAAAGCCAATCACAAGTTTCAGTAACGCCTCTGTGAAGGACATATTTAAGAAAACAGAAAAGAAACCTGTGGCACAGAAGAAATTCTAAGCCAGAGAAGAGCACAGGAGAACAAGAGGTAGTAATGTAGCCTCCAAGGTCAGTGTAGCAGGAGGCAGAAGGAGAGGCCGGAGGAGGAGAGGGCCCTCTCCCCCTCCAGCAGGGGAAGGGACTTAAAAACTAAAACCCTACCACCTGTGGAAGATTATTTGGACTGAGGAGACCTTCCTGCAGCTCATGGAGGAGCCTGTGCCGCAGCATAGGAGTGCATAGAGGAAGCTGTAACTCCGTGGGAGGCCTAAGATGAAACAGAGTCTTGCTGGAGACCTGTGACCCATAGAGAGAAAAACCTATGCTGGAGCAAGTGTCCCGGGTAGGACTTGTGATCCCAGGGAGGGATTTATGCTGGTGTAATTCATTTGTGACCCTAAAGGACAGCAGAG
>VXAY01000262.1:145526-234040 GCA_013399855.1 Oxyruncus cristatus | reverse complement strand
AAGACAAAAGGCTATTTTTCTTGAGCGACAGGATGGCAGTGCAAGGTGCGCTCAGTGGGCAGTTCTCTTCTTCCTCAACAAATCCTGGATTTCTTGATCGTTTTCATCAAACCAGTCCTTGTTCTTCTTGCGGGAGAACCCTAAGGATTCTTCAGAGGATTGCAGGATGCTGTTTTTAATATGGTGCCAAATTGATTCAGGGGAGGAATCTGCAGAATCTGTGGAATGGTTTTCGAGCCTGGTTTGAAGGTTAGCCTGGAATCTCTCTCTTACTGTGGCTGATTGGAGATTGTTAACTTGGAGTCTTCTCATTAGAGTGAACCCACTAGTGATGCACAGTTTAACACTTCCTTCTCATGTCACATTGTTATCGTGTATCATTATTATTATTCTGCTCTTAGAGGTCACTCCGAAAATCAGATGCTGTTGCAACTTTTAAGTTATTGATGCAACATTTATGAAAATACTTCTTCAATAATTACTAGGTAAGAACTACAAATAACTTTTAGAATAATTCACCAGTAGTAAATGACGGATTTAAGAATCTGGCATTTGTTGCTAGGATTGCAAGCAACACCTTTTTCGTTTTTTCCTCTTTTGCCCAAACACCTGTGCATTCAAACACTTGTGAAATAAAAAGGGATCCTTTCCGTCAAGGAACAGACAGTGTTCAGACTTGTCTTTTCTCCCTAAGGATCTTTATTTCTCGTGGTTGCTGACCTTAAAACTGGCATCTCCTGCTTGTTGATCTCAAGAAGTGGCAATGGTTCTCATAGGTCCATCCTTTTGCCTGCTTATTTTATTGGATAGATGGAGCCTTGTTTCCTGGATGTGGCTCCAGCCAGATGTGCAGTTTGTAGATTGCTGCTGAATAATCCCATGGCCTTGCAGGTGGGAACTACAGGTGAGGTGTGACACACCAACCTCCTGCACAGTTTGTGTCCCTGTGACTAATGTCAACCTTTTCCTTCAGGGAAAGCACTTAAAACCCACACTCAGCAGGCACCACCTCCTCAGGACAAGCTAATAACCTTGTCAGCCTTTGGGTTTTTTATCAGATGGATTAAACAAAGTTTTCCCAGTTCTACTTCTGAGCCAATACTTCTGAGCCATTGTATCTCACAGGCCCTATTACTGTGCCACACTGGTAAAATCCTGCCATCCTGTAAAATCAGTGATGGCAACATGAGTATTTAGTTACTCTATTTGTACAGAATCAGGCTTATACTTATTTTCTAGTAGTCTATACTGCTTTTCTTTGTATCTAGTCTAGCCCTGGAGAGTACTGAGCAAATCTGCAAAGTTTTAGTCCATGAGATCATCCCCAGTAATTTGTTACTGCAGGCACTCTCTAACTTTAAATCCCCATGTTAAATAATTGTGATATTGTTTCTTTAAAACCCTTGACAACAAAAATCAAAACAACCGTAAATAATCCACAGACATATGGAATTGTTTTGAGAAAGTAAATTGCTGAGGCTCCTTAAAAATGAAAATCTACCAAGGAAACCCCAGCAGCCTCTTTGACAGTCTGCTCTAAAACTTTTCACTTGCTTTGATGTTGTTTGTAATTTATGCTCCTCAGAGGCTCTTAGATGAAGGAAATCATCTATTTTAATAATGTGAAGCCTTCTTCTGGCTACCCGAGATGGGAATTCCTGCTCTGTTTCCTGTGCCTCTCTGACAGGGCCAAAAGGGGAAAGAGGGCTTAAAAATTGCATAGCTATTAGTGATCAGAGCCTTGGCATCACCTACCATTTTGAAAAGTCTGCTCAAACATTACTTACCTCTCACTGATGAGGTAACATGTTTAGGAAAGCTGTCTTTTAAAGATCGCTTTCCACAGCGGTGTTATTTCACTGTATTAGTAATTCATAAGGATAGGTTATGTGGTGATGATTATATTACAAAAGCCATTATTGAAACAGTCCCTTTAATTCAAAATTATTTTAATTACTAGTGATACCTGTCCCTTTTTTTTTTTCTCATTTCTAAGTCTCTTCATGATTCAAAAATTGCCACTAGGTTATCACCTCTCATAATTGCCATTCTCTGAGCTGAGTGAACAAAGGAAAAATTAAACTGGAGTGTGTCAGGCAAGCAGAATAGGAAATATATGTTCCTGCAGGAAAGCTACTCTCCTCCTAATTACCCCACAATTGCCAGGTTCAAAATGTAATTTATGAACAGCATAGATAGAATGACCACATTAGTCCATTATTTCATGATGATCTTTTCTTCTCTTGATTTCAGAAAGGAGGGATTTTGCAGCTGTTGGTGCATTGGCATTGTCAGCAGCTGCTCTGGGCAGTGATGCCAGACAACTGCACTTGAGAGATACTCTTAAGAAAATGTAAAGCAGTCTCCTAACAACACAGTTTTATTGAAGAAGGGAGGTGCTGTAAAGTACATTTAAATGAATAAAGCATAACCTGATGGGCTGCCTCAGACACTGCTGATCATATTCAGAAACAGATCCAGAAATGCTGGAAGGAGAAGGAAGTTTTTTCCGGCCTGTGGCGGCTGCTGCTGCACGTTCCACCTGCTGTAAAATACACCAAATGCAGCAAATGAACCTAATTACAGCCCCTGAGTCCATTTTACTCCGACAAGCATAGAGTAGACTGCAAAAGGATAGAGTAGTGAGTAAAACTGCCAACATGTGATATGCAGCTGACACATTTCAGTTGTAGTGTTGGTGCCCAGGGCCAAGTCTTACACTTCATTCAAGTTGGGGCAGTGACTTAGTAGTCATCTGAGTGAGTTTTAAACACAGAACAGGAGGATGCTCGTGACCAAGTGGAGCTCAGGAACCATTCAGTGCCCACGTTATCACATTATCACATTAGCTGGTACCATAGTTTGTGGTACTTGAGCTAGTCCTACCTGGTCACAGGATGACTGAGGCTGGAAGGCATCTCTTGGGGTTATCTAGTCCAACCCCCTCTCAGAGGAGGATAAGTTAAATCAGTTACTCAGGGCCATGTCTAGTTGGGTCTTGAATATCTCCTAGGATGGAGACTTTGCAGGCTCTCTGATCAACCTGTTCAACGGCTTGACCATTCTCAAAGAAAAAAAAAAAGTTATATTTAAATAGAAATTCCTGTGTTTCAATTTGTGCCCTTTGCTTCTTGTCCTGTCACAAGGCACCACTGAGAAGATCCTGGCTCTGTCGTCTTTACTTCCTCCTGTCAGGTATTTATCACTCCCAGTCATCTCAGCCTCTCATCCTGTAAAAGATGGTCCAATCTGTTAATCGTCTTCATGGCACTTTGCTGGTCTCACTCCATGCCTCTGAACTGGGGAGCCCAGACCTGGATCCAGGAGAGGCAAGGGGAAAGCAAAAAAGTGAAAGGAAAGGCCAAGTGCAAAGGCAAAGGGGAAAACTATCTTACTGATTCTGAATGTGACATGCAAACCTCTGAGTCAACTGAGTGAGAGTTCAGTGGCTTCCAGCTCTACGCAAAGTCTATCAGTATTTTTCCTTGTTGCAATCCAAGTCCATCAGGAAGCTTGCCCCTTCCTTGAGAAAGCATTAGGTTGTATTGCTCAGGGGTGTCACTCCTTAAGTATTCCCTTTCAGTTCCCTTCCTAGAATGTTGAACAGAGCACTCTTAGGAATGGGAGATACCTGCCCTGATTCACTCTTCTGAAGTCTTGTTTTTACTTTACCCCTGAGGAATTGGCCATTTTTAATGACTTTTATGATTAATAAAACTGTCTGAAGGCCTGCTGGGGTCTTCAAGCTAGTTATCAGCAAAGTCATCTAGCTCTTTCCCCTAGTGCCTGAGCTAATGGCAAAGACCCAATACTTGATATTCGTCCCCAAGCTGAAGCTTGCCTAGCAGCATTTAGAGTCCTGTTGGGGTGGTAAAAAAAAATCCCCAAGAGTTACTTTCTTGCTGCACTGACAATGGAAAAATCATACTGTCCTGGAATTCTGTCTGTCTCATCTTCCCTGCAAAGCTCTTGTGCAGACTCTCCCACTTTCCCCCAGCTGTTTCCCAGCTGCAGGCAGGTGATGTGATACACTGTTAAAGAAGCACTGAACGTATATCCTCTCAGCTGGGCGCTGAAGTCCCAGCAGCACCACATGTTGACTCCTACACCTTTAACAGTCTTGTGCTGTTAAATGTACATTCATTACCACTTCACACAGCACATCCCAGACCATGCAATACCTCAAGCAGGCAGAGGCATGTTTAAGACACTGCAGTAAGAGCAGAGTGCCAGAAAATGACTAGTACCCTGGGAGCACAGAGAAAAAGAAGACAGCAACAGCTTGTTGTGCCACTGGGAGGGAGAAGCAGCACCAATGAGCAGTATTTCTCCCTGTCCCTTCACCCTTTCCCCACTATCATGTGTGCATTCCTTTCTGTCCCACTTGGAGAGGCAGGGAGAGCAAAAGATGCATTGAAGAATAGCCAAAGGTACCCAGGCATGCCTTAGTGATACTGTAAATTCATAGGAAACCTAAAAAGATGCATGGTGGTCAATGAACAGCAAAACAAGCGAGATATGGATTGAAAGGTATATTGGAAGATATATTTTTAACTACATTAGGACACAGCATGGTGTAAGACCAATTTGTTTTTATTAAAATATCATACAGTTCTAGTGCTTTTCGTACTAGTTTATAGCATATTTCACAGACATAAACAATTGATAACATCCTGCAGGAAGGTGCAGCTGGGGAGCCACTGAGTCCAGACACTTTGGTACCACATTCTAGATTAACACAGCCAATTAAATTATATTTACTTTGAAATTTATTTCTGCCTCCCCTCAGCATCTGTGTGTGCGTGAACAAAGCTCAAGTTTGCTTTCCATGGATGACATCTTAAAAAAAAAGATGCAATTCACATTCAGTTTTTCCTTTTATTTGTAAAGGGCAATTTATATAACTGTTCTTAACTGTTATATATTTGTGCATATCGTATTTATTCATAGTTTTTCACAGGCCACATTATATCTGAGGAAGGCACAGCAAAGGTTACTAATACGCACGGCTGTCTGCTTCGAAGTCCCTTTCAAGTATCTGCACACTGTGTTTGCTGAGTTGTAGTCAGATCCTGATACCCTCACTAGACAGACCATTCCTGCTCTTCAGGAGCACTTCTAGGTATTCTTACTCAAGCTGTAAAGTACAATACTACTAAACCAGAATAAACAAGAGTCTGAGCCTGGTCAGAGTGGGAGTTGTTCCCCCAGTGGCTCAGACCCCTGAAAACCTAAGGCTGCACCACAGGCAAATACTCAACAGCTGAAAATTAATTTTAAACATCCTTTATTACTAGTTAAGATGTCAATAGTATGTAAACAGCGTATCCTGGGCAACTTTTTCTAAAAACATATTAAAATAGTTTGGGATGTTGCTAGAAAACAGGCTGTGCTTACATCAGAAAGGAGAACAGAAGAACCTTTTACAAGTCTTCAAATAATCTCAAACTAATTAGCTTTTAACATCCTCTCTGCTACAATTCCGGGCTTTATTAGCTGTTCTGCCTGCCATTCCTGAGTCTGCCTAATGTCTTCTGAAGAACAACTATGCATTTTTTCCAGGCATTTGTCATTTCTTGAAACATATAAAAGAGAGCACTTGAATTCAACTATCAGACCATCTAAATGCTGCTCTGCATAGGGAGTGATATATACTGACAAGGAGTAAAAGTCAAATTTTCTCTATATGGTTCTTTATGGTGAGCAAACCTACTTAAAACAAGCTCCTTCGCAAGGCAGCATATTGATTAGAGCTGACGGGCCGAAAAGACCTTTGGGAGACAACAGAATATGGCTTGAGTCAAAGAGTAACACTAAAGCTGGCAGCAGCAACATTAAGAGTCAGTAAAACCTGAGAGAGTTTGTCTCATGCTGAAATTTATTGCACCCATTTGGACAGCCATTATGGTAGTTAGTAATTTTATCTGCACAAGTTCATCTGTATTTGGACTCTCAGAGCTTAGCAAGAGGTCTTGCAAGGCAGAACCATACTCAGGGTTCTGCTGACTGAGGCAAAAGACTGCTGTGCTGAAGCGAGGTGTGACTGTGTCTGAAGACTACAGAAGGCTGTTCATTTCGATGGCCAGCCACAACATGAGTTATGTTATCAGTAATTCTGAAATAAGGTGATGGTAGACCAGTGCAAATGAAGATTTTCTAGTCTGCACTGCTGTGGTTTTCTTCTGTGGCTTGATGAAGCTGTCACTCATAAGCAAAAATTGCTGTTTTCTTGACTTTATACTTCAAGTTTTACGACATAAATGAGACAAAGAAAGCAACACCCAGGCTAATTTGCAGAGAAGTGGTATCAAATTCCCCCAATGAGACATTTTGAAAATGGTGGGTTAATGCCACTCTACAGAATATTTTGCATTGTTCCAATGCCTGGTTTCTGAAACTACCATGACCGATGTTAATATCTTCACTGATGATCCGTCGCAGTGCTTAATTGCCTTTATCTTTGTAACATCTCTCTCTGTGGGTTGAAGCCTGTCCTACCAAAGACCAAGCTGCTGGAATCACCTTCAAAATGTTAGTGGAGGATCGATTCCTGAGACAGGTGGTACTGATATCATTGAATCAGCTTTTAATAGTGCTCTAATGAAACAGTGGAGTACTGAGTTTGGAGTGGATATAGGTCTTCATATTGGCTGCCACACCCAGTCCTTAGGACAAATGGAGAGAGGTGACTAAACCTGAAAGAAAAATGATGAGGAAGAATCTGAACTAAACCTCTTTTGCTTCCCATACAGTTCAGAATGCACAATGTGTTGGGCATACCAAGTGTCATAGGTTTAGCCTCTGTGCTTTTTGCACAGTGTTATCAACCCATAAATTTTGCTACTAATTAGGAAGAGTTTGCACAGACAAAACAGATCACCTTGAAATGGGGGTAATACTAAGATTTATTGCTACACTACAGAACTAAGGGGAATACTTACATATATACATACAACTCTAACTAGTTTTCTTATAATAGCATACTTATATATGTACAAATGCCTCTCCTCCTCTCTCCCTCAAAAACAGTCCAGAGGGAGAAAGAGAAGGGAGGAAAAAAAGTCTTTAAGGTAACAGTTCCATATCTCTGNACCAAGCACAGAGTTTAAGCAATTCTTAGGATCTTAGATTCCTTATACTCCATCGAGAGAGAGGTAGTAATCTTCAGAGGGAACTTTTGAGTGCTGAAATTAGGCAGTAGTTAGGTCCCCTTATAAGTTAAGGGCATACAAACTGTATGCCTACAGACTCACTATCCTCTACCTCACCAGTCAGCTATATCAAGATCTGACCAAGAGGGTCCAATTCTCCCTTGGCTTAATTCTGCTGCTTTCTTCTTTAGTCTTTTTAAGCCTTACACAATAGGCAGAGTTCTGACTGTATTAGTCACATGACTTATTTATCCACAAGGTGAGAAAACTGGCTCGGTTGAGGTCTTCAGGAGACCACCCAGCTGACCTTAAAAGACACCTTAGTCCTTACCACTCTTTACACTCTGTGTTTCTATTCACCCCTCCCTGAATTAGAGCCTTTCTTCCCATTTTCATCGATTTCAGGTGTAACTTCCTAATTTTTTATTTTGCTAAAGCACAAGGATCTCTCCTTCTATTGTCATAGATGACATCAAAATTTTCTGAAACAAGAGTTCCCTGTGGAGCTCTTCCTCTCTCTTGAATGGCCATTGATCCATGAGTCTTTCTGCAGGTGGGAGGATTCAGCACCCTGAGTGACCAAAGATCCTGTGCCTCCCTGCGACCAAAAGAACTTGTGCAGAACCTCATAACATCTTTATTTTCACATACATTAGCCCACTCTAATGAGACCCTCTGACAGCTGAGCCTTGAGCTCCTATTCTGTGTCTGACTTATCAGGCAAGCCAGTGCAATGCAGGCATGTTTTTAACTCATGTAATGGGCAGTGGAGCAGAGCTCAAGTCTAGTGATATCTTCTTCTATGAGCCTCAGTAATCTCATCTCCTCTGGGCAAATCAACCCATGTTCTATTTGTATGCAGCAACACCTGATGCAGCAAGGAAAGGAACTTCTTCAAATGAGGAGGAGGGTAGGAGAGACAGATGGAAAAGAGGAAAGATTGGAAAGTAGAAGTGTCCAGAATGCACTTGCTTATTACAAACCATCAGTGAGTGCCAGAAAGACATTCAAAACTTCCATATTATTGGATATGGAAAAAAAGATGCTTCACCACAGTCTCAACCACTAGTACTATATATCTACAAGTGCTCAAAGGAGTCCTTTTTCCTTCTTGCAAATTCCGTCTGGGTTTCTTGCACCTTCTCTGGGCCTTTTGTTCTGATGTGAGGGCTAAATTCCTAGAGGAGAAGACAAAAAGGTATGTCTTCCAAAAGAATCCTTTAAATAATGTTGCTTCTGGAGTATGGGTGTCACTCTTAGCCAACATCAAGGAGAACCTTCACACATTGAGGGCATTAAAGGTCCAAAAAAGTGTGTCTTCTACATTCCCTTTCAGATGTGTGATTCAAAGACACTGTCTGATTTCCACCTAGCAGCACAAACTGGCCTCAACCAGTCAACAGAGGGATCTCCATTAGAAAGTTCCTAACATGGCCAAATGAAGAAAAGAAAAATTAAAGTTCTGGGGTACACAGGAAGTAAAACACACAAAAGCCACTTGCCCTTGGTCTCAGGTGGAAGTCAAAAGCAGTGTTATATGACTGAATCTTCTCAACAACTTTATCCACTTACAATTTATTTCTGCCCTACCCTTCCTCCCCCTCAAAAAAAGTCTCTATAGAGATGTAGAGATTCCTGATTTCACACATGAGGCAGAAGGGTGGATGTTCACAGACTATTCTCAAAGCTGTTCATCAGTCTCCAGGCCACTGGTCCACATCCATGTTCTAAGGACAATATAGGACACACAGACTACGCCTGTCATTTTTTTCTTTTTAAGTCACTGTACTTTGAGCCATTAAGAGACTAACTAAATGACCAAGGGTAAAAAGACACTATCACTCCTCTTCTACTAAAGAGTTAACTTTCCTGGACCAGGGGCTCTCTCTGCTCATATTCAGCTGATGCAAGGTCAACGACAAACACTCTGAGGAAGTCAGAGTTGCTTTATTTTTCTTGTGAGCAGGTCAAATAAAATGCTGCTGATGCTCCATTTATCTGGAGCGACAAGCAAACACTTGGCAGCGGTGGAAAGCAGACACTGGAATCTGGCACCAGGCTCCTAGCACAGCTGTCAGCCTGCTGACTAATCACTTCATCCCCACGCTAACGCTGGTCCAGGTCTACTGGACTCTTTCATCTCAGATACCCTGGCACATGCTCCTCCTGATAGAGCAATTTATCCAGAGATGTCACCACTAGTTGTTATGTAGCGTTTTATTCTAGGAGGAGTTTCTTTAGCCAAGGTTTTTTGGTGGTTTTCTCTTTCCTACTGTATTCCTTCAAGGTAGGAGCTGTGATTCGGCTTCTTCCACTGTCAACCAGACCTTAAGTAGATGCCCCTTGCCAGAATGAATTTTTGGAGGGTTTTTTTTATGTGTGTGTGCATGAGCTTCATAACTTGTTTTTCTAAACTGCCTTTCCTATTAATTTGTTTTTCTTTGGTGACTATTCTGACAATTAAGCTGCAATTGCACAGTGCCCACCTGACTCTCCTCAGAGAGACCTGACTTGCCTTCGGTAAGACTTTTGCATTATCAGATGATACTTGTAGTCTTGTCAGCACAAACTATTTAAGCAACTTCCAAGGACAGTGTTAAAATATAGGTAGAGTCTATGAACTCTGTTCTACACAGCTGTGCTTTATTAGCTGTGCTGTGCAAAGGTGGTGCTGCTAAGGTAGTGCAGTGCTTTCACAGAAACATTATATATTGTGACAAGCCAGACAACCTCCAGGACTCTCACTCATCCTGACTCCCATTTCATACCTCATCCATTACAGGAACAAGGTATGAAAACATTCTCTGTTTCCTGAAGATATTAAAAGGCTCCTGGGAAATCGTTTACCTGGAGAAAGGGAAGCGTTCAGCCTCATTTTTTTGCGTTCAGGCCAAAACAGCAAACCATGGCAGGGCTAGCTGTCTTTTCTTGTTAGTGAATGATAGGTAATTTTTGCAATTGGTAACTGTAAAGAACTTACACAGTTAATTGGTTTCATGCTCACGGTTAGCAAAGGTACGAAAGATAAATTTGTGTTACTTTTATACAGACTTCAGAACAAAGACATCCAAGTGTCTTTTAAAGAGTAATGAAGGACATCTAACACACTGAACATAGGAGGCAGTTTTGCTCATACCTGAAAGTATGACTGAGATGGTGGCTGGAGCCCTGGAAGGTTCCATTGATTTGGTCATTCAGACTTGACATGGCAGACCTAAGACTAGAGCAGAGGCTCCTTACCATAGAAGCATAGAATCATGGAAGGGCTTGGGTTGGAAGGGACCTTAAAGATCAGGGAAGTTGGAACAGGATGACCTTAAAGGTGCCTTCCAACCCAAGCCTTTCAATGATTATACTCACCTTTAAATGTTAAGTACAGAACCAGCCTTCTGGTATTTTAAGCCATGGAGGTATCTGGCTGTCCTCTGTGCGTATTCTAGAGTTTATGGTATCGTTTCCCTTTTCTCAGCATGCTTTTGTCCTGAAACAAATGGATGAGGTCCACATTTATTCTGCAGGCTATCCTTATGGTGCTATTTCTTGGCATTCTGCAGTTGCCTCAGAAAATATCCCCATATGCTCTGTTACAGTATTGGGATGGCCTGATCTGCAAGTCCAGATAGATTCCCATGGTAAGCATGTTTCAGATGTCTTTGCTGGAAGAGAATTTGAAAAATACACAGGGGCAGCAGCAAGAAGTGGGCATTTCCATTGACTCTGTGATTCATTCACAATTATCGAGACAGGAATTCCCTACTGTGTGCAGGGGAGACATGCAATATCTTCAGTGCCAGGCAGCAGAGATAATTATACAGATCTTGGCACGATGTTCTCAGTCAGTGCTTTGAGGAAGCACCATGTGGAATCTGCTTCTCGCAACAAAGGGATAAAGACTTCTGTAAAAGACATTTGATGGGGTTTAGGTTGGCTCCAAGGGAAGAAGGGAAGGTGCTTCAGGTACTTTAATCTGCAATAAAAATAGTAGCTCTGCCAACAGAGCTCCTTTAAATCATGAAATATGTTTTCATCACTGAATGTGAAATATCATTTCAGAGTCTTGGTCAGATTTACTGTCGGATTTAAATCAGTGCAGCCTAATTGAAAGCAATGGAGCTATGACAGTTTACACCAGCCAAGGGATTGGTGTCTGTTTCAGAGTATTGTTTTCCCACAATTGGCCTTGATCTTTCAGACAGTGATAGATTTTCTGGGTGTTGCAAATACTGTAAGTATTCATAGGATTTCACAGTATTTCTTAGGATTTTCTCAAATGTTTGTGGCGTGTACAAATTCAGATCACCTTCTGCATGCTTACCTCTCAGTGTTGACAATGTGATCCCTAACAGTGTCATTTGTTTATTCAAGTCAGTTCTTCTCACTAATTGTTGCATTCCTCTCTCCTATGGGGAGTCAGAGTCACTTGATAGTTGCACAGTGCTTGATGGATAGTACCACAGGGTGAAATTTAGAAGAAGAATAATTTAGATGATCAGAGCTCTGCAGATGACTCTGGATAAGTAGTGTCCCATCTCCAGACACAAAAAGAAATACAGCAGATAGTGTCTTACGGTATCGGTGAGCTTTCTGATAAGAAAGCTCTGGATATAGTTCTTGCAAAATAAAATTACACAGACCAACTGGACTCTAAAATATGAAGCATTTTCTCCCTGCTTGGTACCGGTGAGGCTGCATCTCAAATACTGTGTTCGGTTTTAGGCACCTCACTACAAGAATGATATTGTGGTGCTGGAGCATGTCTAGAGAAGAGGAACAAAGCTGGTGAAGGATCTCGAGCACAAGTCCTATGAAGAGTAGCTGAGGGAGCTGGTGTAGTTTACTCTGAAGGCTCAGTGTAGACCTTATTGCTCTTTACAACTGCCTGAAAGGAGATTGTGATGAGGTGGGCATTAGCCTCTTCTTCCATGCAACTAGCAACAGACAGGACAAGAGAAAATGGCTTCAAGTTGTGCCAAGGGAGGTTCAGGTTGGATATTAGGAAAAATTCTTCACTAAAAAAGTGGTAAAGGGGAGTGGTGGTGTCACCATCCCTGGAAGCATTCAGAAAATGAATACATGTGGCACTTTGTGATACCGTTTAGTGGGCATGGTGGTATTTGGTCAAAGGTTGGACTTGGTGATCTTGGAGGTCTTTTCCAAACTTACTGATTCTATGATTCTTTACATAGCCTTTGGTGCGGCTGGAAAAGTATTTTCAGAGGTTTACTCTGGTACGTTTCCTTGGTTGAGTCATTTTTCCAAGGCCTGATTCTCTCTTGCTGCATTCTTGCTAATCATTCATACCTGTGTAAAGTAGGTATAAAGTGCCTTCATATTGTAACACAGTGAAGAAGTGGAATCATGAATTCTTCAGCATCTGAGGGATTTTTCTCTTTTGAATCTACTGAATATTTTTACCAAAGACTTGCAGTTTGGTAAAGAACTTCATCAGTTTTACTTGTACCTTTACCCGTGCTGTATGTCTGTGAGACTGAATTCCTGCGATACAGCATATGCCTAGCTGCCTGGGAACTTCCTGTGGCCAGTGCTGAACACCATGATTTATTACCATGGAAAGTAGTGCAGCTGTAAGCAGCACATTAATATGAAGCATAGAGCAGGACTCAGATCCAGCTTGATTAACCTAAAGAGGTATCCTGAGGGTCAAAGCAATCTGATTTGGGAATCTGTCTCCACTGACTGAACAGCAAACACTTGCACCTTCCTGTATAAATGTTTAAACCACCTTGGTGTCATTCAAAGGCTGGCCACGGCCAGGCAGCCCGATGGGGCTAATGACTGGTCCCACCATAAATAACCTCTCAGGCTTCTCCAGGGATTGAGATGGTTCCACCTCTCAACTTGGATCACAAATTAGTTAGAGTGGGAAAGAAGTATTACTCTCCCCAAATCACTGTGTTTCTGAACCTGTGCATATGAGAAAAATTTTGGCTATGAGGTATCTTGCAATTTTTCTGAGAAGGGTCAGTTGTCCACTAGTCAGTGCAGGAAAACAAGCTGTTGGAGACTTGCACAGAGTTTAGTTGCCCAGGTGCCATGTAGCCAGGATGATGGGAGATATCTGATGAGAAACTTCAGATGGTGTGCTGGTTATTAAGTGATCTTATTTCTGAAGTTCTGGCAGCTTTACAAGGTATTTACTCTCTCCCTTAAGTCGGAGTGCATGTTCTGATCAAGAGCTTTAAAGAAAAGTGGTTCTTACCCAAATTGGTTTTTAATTCCTTAAAATAAAAATACGTTTTCTATGATGTGGTAATTAATTCTGGGGCATAAGCCAGTAGCAAAATATGCACAAATGTTATGTGCCACAGTCATTAAAATGTAAATTGGTTGAGTGCGTGATCTTGCTTACATCCGTCAGAAAGAGCAGTCCAAAATGAAAGTCACCAATTAAAAAAAAAAAAGGTTGTTTTTTAATAAAAATGCATGAACAAAGATATAACTGGTTTTACCCTGGTCACTAAGTATAATGAGGATCCTTCTAAGAATATGCTATATTTAAAAATGGAAAAGGTAGAAGGGGGGCAGGAGGCTTAAGCAGTATCAGAATAAATGGAAAAATATTGTAATGCTTAATTTTTGTAGTATATTGGCTACCATTAGAGCAGCAAACATAGATTTCCAGATGTTTGTGAAGAGTCCAACAGTTATATTTTATATCTATGGCTGTAGTAACAATTTCTATTCAGCAGCCTAGAAAAACATTTCATGTCACAGCAGGAAAGAAATATTACCGTGGGTCTTTTCCCCCCTTATCTCCCATATAGCAATTCTGAATACTTCAGTCAATGCCAAATAAAAATGATGATTTAAAAATTAAAAGCACAGTCACTAAGGGCAAGGCATAAATGTGCAGATGTTTTGTGATACTGAAGAGCTTTTCAGGCAACAGTCACAATGCCATTGTGGAGAGGACTGGAAATCCATCAGAGTTGGACAGTGACAAAAGCATTCCCTAAGCTACGCTGTCAGAAAAGGAAGTTACCTTTTCATATTTCTTACGAGGGGTGGGGGGTGGGGCAAGGGAAAGTTCAAGCCCACAAAACCTGTTCATAATGGCTTTTATACAGTTTTTACTATTTTATTAGTAAGGGATTGACTTTTAATACAAGTGAACAGCTTATATCTAGAGTTTACTGGGCAACCTGTACAAGTGGAGAGCTACGTTGTCCCAAAGCTATGTACAAAATAACAGTTTTCCTTCTCCAGGAAGGAAAAATTTTTTAACAAGCTTATCAGCTGTTTCTGTTTCAGTCACCGCTCTGTCTTAATGATGTTATACAAATGGCTGCTCAGAAAATCTTGTCTTTACCACGGCTACATGGGTAGACAAAAGATGTCATGAGTTTTTACAGTCTTTAACCTTTAATGCCTGTGCATGAAAATAGACCTCGTGCCTCCCCCGAGTTGGCAGGCACTTCTGCAACCAGGACTGTAGCACAGAGCCATCCTGATGGAGCATGAGCTTTTACTGTTGCTCATCTCTCTACCATCCAGTAGTTAGGAGGATGACAATAAAGCTCAAAAGCAAAAATGGATGTCAGCTCCTCCCTTTCCTGTTTATTTGACTTGCTTTTAATTAGTAAGGTGAGATCACAGGTGAGATTTTCTGCACTGCCTGGCCCCACTGTGCTTTAAAGGGTGCAGAAGGCTCCCCAACAGTGGCATGATTCCTCAAGAAACCAGAAACTGCTGGAGCAAGAAAGCCATGGGCAGCTGTGCTGCTTCCTAGCAAAAGGCAAGGGGATGCTGCAAGTTAAAGCAATGTTGTGGGAGTACTGGCTTGTGCAAGACAGGTGGTCCAGAGGGGAAAGGTTGGCATATGTTAGGGGAGGCAGGAAGAGGGCCAGAAAGTGTGCAGCCATGGGGAATCGTGGAGTTGAAACTGCATCTCTGATGGCCTGGCCTCTTTTCAAAGCCCTAGAAATTGCCTGTCATGTATGGCTTGTGTCAGGTGTCAGGTTTCAGTTTTCTGTAATGAAAAGCACTATTAGCAGGTAAAGACAATTCATTAGGTGCAACATAGCAGAACTGTAATTAATTATTAGATATTATTTCTCACAAAATGTGTCTCCAAGATCACATTGAATTAGCCACAATAATGGACTGATGGAGCGTAAATATAGGTAATGATAAACACCAGTGAATGGATTTGGGAAGAGATGGTTATTAGGGTACCAGCGTGTTTCATGTGGGCTTTATTTAACAATCTCATTAATGAGCTGGAAAAGGAAGTGAATAACCATTTAATTAAGTTTGTATTTGATACTAAATTAGAAGTTGCTGCAGACACCTCTGAGGGCAGAGAAATAAATCAAAACGAGCCAGAAGCTTGTGCGGTAAAGAAGAAAATGAGGTCTGGTATGAAGAAAAAAAGCAAGCTAATCTCCCTGGAAGCAAATAATCCAAAATGTAGCTATCAGTGGAGGAATTCTGGAGAAAGCAGTGTTGAAAGAGAGGTAGGGGTATTAATGGACTATACATTCCATCACAGCTTGGATATATGTTTACAGAAGCAACGTATCAAGGAGCAGGAAGGTAATAGCTGTTCATTGTAGGGCTCTAGTGAGAACCCATCTATAATGTTGCACTCTGTTTTGGGCACCCTGTTATCAGAGAGATATAGACGAATTGGAACGAGTTCAGAAAAGAGCTGTAAAAATGATCCCATATCCCTGGAGATAATGACTTATGAAGAAAGATCAGAAGACGTAAATGTGTAAAGCCTTGTCTGAAAGATGACTGAAGTAGGGCAGAAAAACAGTCTGCAAAAATGTGAAAGCAAAAAGGGAGGAGGATAATTTATCATAGCAACTATTAGTAATGGGATGAAATAATAAGTAACAACAATAAATTCTAAAAGGGCAACTTCAGGTTGAATGAAGGGAGAAATTTCTGACAGTGGAATTTGGGTTGGTTTGCCGAGAAGTTTCCCAAGGGTGAAAGTAAAAGCTGCATTCAAGTCATTTAAAATCAAATTGGACAACTCACTAGAAAATGCACCCTGCTATAGGGAACAATCTTCCGTTGCCTGAGGAATAAGCTGGATGACTTAATAAGATATTTCACACTCGGGTCTTTATGACTGTGATATTTTTAATATGCATGGTCAACTATTTCAGGAAAATATACATTTCTTCTGCTGCCAAGCCTGAAAATACAAACACTTGCATGCAAACATAACTTTTAAGAAGGCAAATAGCTCTGCTGACAGCACTGCACTGCTGACATGCAAAAACACAAGTCTGATCTCTTCAAGTTTTTGTGAGCTGAGAGTCTTAGATCTTGAGTTGCCAATATCATGATGGTATATACAGGTAACCGCATAGCTTATGGGTAGGTGAAGAAGTGTGCAAAACAGAAGATGGGGGTTGGAAGCTCCAGTGAAGATGTATAATTATGGTTATTTTTATGATTATTGCTATTCCTACTTATGACTGGTAGTATGGGGTTCAACTCAGTTTCTTAACTGTTCCCCTTTTTGATCTGCTTCCACCTCTGTGCTGAGTGTTCATCAGACAGTGTAAATTGCTTTCTGTATTCTGGGTTTTTTTTTAAATTTGGTATTTTTAATATATCCTAAAATGTCTAGACAAGCTAACGTGAAAACTTGACCCTCCCTCAGATGAAGAAGAAATGGCAAAAGCCATGTATTTAAATGGATATGAGTGTAATCCCGTATTTTCCCCCCAGTTATAGCAATGTAGTGTTGAACTCACTTCACTGTTCGTTAGCAGCAGAGACAAGCTCACAGGTATCCATGGTTTTTACATGTGGGTTTTTTTATGTTCCTGTTTTCTTCTCTTCCCTCCCCCCCTCCCCGATGGGCTGTGTGTGGGGCTGGCAGCCTGGTGGTGCCGCAGCCCAATGCCCGAGCCTCGGGACTCTCCAGCAAGGGGTCAAGCAGCAGCAGCTCCAGTGAATCCGAGACCAGCTCAGAGTCTGACTCAGAGAGCGAAAGCAGCTCCAGCGAGAGTGACGGCAGCAAGGGCTCGCATTACTCCAGCCCAGAGGTAAGGGCTTCGGCTCCTTATGATTTAGGGTGCACTCCATTATTACACCCACTCAGACCTTTTCCCAGCCAAGCCAACACAAGGAGGCTGTGGGGAGATGTACAAAAAAATGGAAGAGAAGGGCCCAGGGATCCTCCTCCTGGCATGCTGTGAAATGCAAGTGGCCTGGGATCCTGGGGCAGATTAAAGGATATGAAACAAAAATGAAGAAAGAAATAAGCCTGTGATATTTTTCTTAAATTGGAGATGAGTGGAGCACCTTGAAAAGCTCACAGCTTGCTTGAAGTTTTATGCAATTCTGCCTCCATAGCAATGGCTTGCTTAGTGTTTAAGTCCTGATGTGGGCTCCCAGCACTGCAAGGGAACTAAAGGCTTCACCACACAGGGAAGCTGTTATAAAATCAGTTTGAGGGTGGATTTTTAAAGCAAAACAGTTTTCACTCACACACTTCTCTTGCCTCACTCTCTAAGTGAATTATTCTCTCCTACTGCTACCTTTATGTGATTTATTTTAATCCACCTCCAAAATGGACTGAACTGAATTACTCATGGTGCAAAACATTGAGCCCAAACTTGTCATCTAGAAAGCTAGGACTGAAAATTTCCACATGTAGACAAGCCCTAGCCAAACTACAATTAAGCTGCCAGTACTATGACAGCACCTGCTTTCACTTCTACAAAAAGCTCAACAGACACAACAAAGCTACTTTCTCTGCTCTGCTTTTCTACCAGGATTGACATTTTTACCTATTTTGGTCAATACACACCTTTAGAATCAAACCTCATGGCCACATCACACACATTAATGTATGTAAAAATATTCAAAAATTTAGTGGCAAGATTGTAAATACACATGAAATACAGTCAGTGTATTTTCCTACTCCACATAAAGCATCCAATCACGAGACTCCTCCCCCCAACACTATACCTCACCTATTCTCTCACCCTAAAAAAATGACACTGAAAAAACAGCAAACCTTTCCTCATCTTTTCCTTGGTTATTTGGAGCCAATCAGGCAAAATGCAGCACTCACAGAAACATCCTTAATACATTTTTCTCAGGTTCTGTCACTTTTGTTCCTTATTTAGTACTTATCTTTCTGTCTTTCCTTCACAGTATTTTCAGATCCATTTCCAGTTAATTTCCTCTCATTTTGTCCCTTTCCTACATGTCTCTCTCTTCCTTCCAGTCTCTCTTACCTGTTGCCCTCCATGCGGTACCCCATGTCTTATTTCCCATTCTGAGCTTTCTCATCTGACCTGTTAAGACCTTGTTCTCTCTCTGCCTAATTCCCCACTGGAATTAGTGCAGAGATCTCATGCTCAGTCTCTTCTCTCCCTGTGGGATCTCAAAAGGTGGAATAAAGGGGGCAAAGAGAAGAAAGAGAAGGAAACATTGTGAGAGGAAGGAAATATGAGATGAGAGGAGGAGAAGCATAGTACTCAGGAACGGAAGAGTGGTTACTATCTAGGCAGGTACCCATGCTGCTTGGACCTGAGAGCAGCAATTCTTCTGGGAATGCATGAAGTTAATTTACTGAGGCAGGTCGTGGATTTCATACAGTCAAGCAGAGGACTGAGTCATGGAAACATGGAGGAAGTGCCTCCTCTTAAGCATTTTATACATATCCTCTCGAGATCTGTGGAACTACTTTTGTACAGGGCCTGAGTTGTCAGTGATCATTGTCATGAAAGAGCCGCACCACTCCAACAGATTGCTTGTCTCTTCGCATTATATTTGTGTGGTTTGTCTTCTAGGACATGCTGTATGAAACATGCATATACGAAAATGTAAATTACTCAAAAATGTGATGGCTGCAGTGATTTTCATCGGCCATTTTCATCCCTTGATGGTATATGGGAGATGGCACACGTCGATGGGGTCAGGGTGTCCCAGGGAAGTAGGATGCCTGTGTTTTCCCCGTGGGCAAATTCTTTCCCAGGCCTATCGTATGACTGATGGCACCAGTTCAAATATTGCTTACGCGATGTCTGTGACTGGAAGCCATTTCAGCTTTGCATAAATGCTTTAACTTACATTTATGCACCCAGTGAAGACATATTTCCAAAGTACATGCCAGTTTCTTACCCAGTAAATGGAAAGAGACAGGTCCTTGGAAGCTCTTTGAAGGGAGGTCCTGTCCACTTAGTTTAAGTAGCGGACTCGATTCCAGAACTAGTTTTAAAATGAACTTAATCTATTGGATAAGACAAAAATGTAAATACATCTTTGCTTTTGATTTAGCATTAACTGGTAAATTCAGGTACAATGAACTGGAGTACTCCAGCAAAGTGCTCCGTATTTCCAGGTTGGGAGGAACTTAATCTAGAAATCTACAAACCATTATGAGGCCTTCATTCTTTTATTTTCTCTCATAATCTGAAATATTATATGCATACACTCAAAGATTTTTATTTCTAGGACAGTGTATCTTCTGCATATGAGATTATATAACAGTTCAATTGCTGTTTCATTTCTTCTGTAATCTTTTCCTCATCTCATTTTGAGATCTTGAAGTTGTCCTCAGGTGTCTAAATGCAGTTGCCTAGAGTGTAAAAGCAGCTCATTGTAAAGCATACATATAAAGTAGATTAGATGAATTGCACCCAGAAGTGTCTTTCTTTCCATTGACTATTTAGAGCCTGTAGTGACTAGCTTAGCTGTCTACACTTTATGTGTGCAGTAAACTAAGAATAATGTCTGAGCTAGAACAGGAGACAACATTCAGACTAGTTTCAGTGATGTGGACAAATAAGGTGCCTCAGACATTATTGTGAGTAGTTACAGTTTTGTGGACTGCCAAACCTAAAATTATGAACAAGGGCTTGAGACTTCTGTCTCCTGTTTCTTTGCTGAAGTAATCAATTCTTGAAATGACCTTAATTAACATCATAAACGAGAAATCTAGAAAACAATGACGTCTTGCCCTTGCATTTTTTTCATATGGTAGAAAAAAACTTTGGTGTCAAATCTATAGAAAGAGCTACATTTCTAAAGCTAAGAATTTGGGGGGGTTGTTCTTTGTTCCATTGAATTATCCTGCAGACCTTTAGTAAAGCTGACTTTGGTTATACAACTGTGAATTCCCACTATGCAGGGAGGACAAGACGGGAAAATGGGCAGGAAGGAAGCAGAGAAGTCATCACATGGGCCAAAGGATATCAGTGGAGACTCAACAGTAACCAGTGCAGAAGACAAAGACACCCTTTTCTGAGCCCACCAGCCCCACTTACCAGATTGCAATGTCCTTCACAGACTCTGCTGTTGTAACTAGTTCACAACCAATAAAGTTTCTTCCTCCTCAAATGAGGATTCTCATATACAAAAGAAAAGGGGATTTTACCATTAGACCAATTGTAGACACTATCTTTACCTTTGCAAATAGGATTCATGGGCTTTAGCTGTCCTGTGGACTCTTTTTGCACAGGACTACAAACTACAGTCTCTCTTCCCTGCAGAGAAAACTCTTTGTGGCAAGAACCACTTCATACAATATGTGTGTGCTGTGCCTAACACATGGGAATCCCCAGTTCTAATTTGTTAAAGCACCAGCAGCAGTGTTAACAGTACCAATGAAGTAGTAATAAGAAGAAGAATCATCATCATTTTCTAATTCATTATCATCATCCTCATCACTGTCCATACCTTAAATATAATGAGAAAGCACCAGATTTGTAAGGGGATTGCCCTGAATGAAGTATTTGACAGCAGAGCAGCCCAAGCAAGTTACCATAAGGTTAAATTTGTGTGTGGATTTACAATAGGCAGAGTAGACTGCAGGGATGGCAAATAGCTCAGTCCTACCCAGAGTGGGCTAAGTCCATGCACATGTTATAGGCTATCTGATAACTCAGTGAAAGTGGTGTCATGCTTCAAGTTTACCACATATTAGCCACACCTCAGGTGCCTCACAAGTGTAGAGTGACCCCATTACACTGACATTGCTTAACAGCCCTTTACCCCAGGAAGTGTTTCTGGATAGTGTTTTGACAAAAGTTTCTTTTTGGATGTATGCCACTCATACCTCTGGTTGCACTTGCAGCCTTGAAGAGATCTGAGATATGTAGATACACTGTGTGGGAGTCATCCCACCTAAATTTGCACACTTCTGCTGTAGATACCTACATCTGCTCATCACCTCAGCCTCCCCTTTACAGTCTGTGGTGAAGAAAAGACGTTTTTAGGGCCCAGCTCATCTGGTCTCTTTCAGATGTCTATTTCAAGAGGGAATTTTTCACACCCTACAAGAGTAGTCCACTGACTGGAGAAGGAACTTGTTGACTAGCTCAGATATAGGTGTCTATATTGTACAGCTGAATCCACCCACATTTAAGGAAATGTATCACATCCTTCTGTTTCTCCATGCAGCCTGGCACATGTGTATGTCTGTGGTGCATTGATCCCCAAAACTATCTTTGTCCTATTACGTTTCCTGGCTTGGGTTTTCATGCCAAGCCTATATTTAATTGCAAGCCAGCTGATCACAGACTGTTATTCCTGTTACTGGGCACCACAGGCTTTACCCCAATTTAAATCTGGCCAGTTCTGTAAAAGGCCTCAGGGGCAGCCCAATTCTGTGACACAAAAACCAAAAGGCAGAGAGCATTCTGGTATCAGGATACTCTGAACATATATATTCATATTTATTTCCATCTTTACATGCTGCTGAAAAATTTCCAGTTCAAGCAAACCAACCTTTCTTCCGTAGAATGGTATGTAATATACTAAGAGGGGTGATGTGGACTGGAGAATTAGGGATTTTCTTTTTCTCCCACAAATTATTACAATTAGGCATGTAAAATAGACTGGCAAAAACTTCCAAGGGAATTTTCCCAATCCCTTTTTTTACCAGGCCTAATATTCATTCTTGGCTGTCGTGATTTTGTTCCCTCACAAGATGCTTTCTTTTTTTTACTTGATTTCAAAGTACAGTCATTTTCAGGTAGAACAATTGATTGAATAAATTACTTCCAAAATGAATTGGCATCACTCATATACACTGACAATCTCAAATATTCCAAAACTGTATCAGGTCCCAAAATTAGTGAGAAAAGTTTTAAAATTCTGATTTTTTAATTTTGGATTCTTTTAATTTACCTGATAGGCTGTAGGCATTTTACTTTTGGCAGATGCATCTTAAGGGATTTTTTTAGCAGACAGATCTTAAGGTTTTTTTCAGCAACCATGAGGATTTAAATTTTTATTTAAATTAATCCCAAAAGTGCACCTGAAACTCCTGACAAAATCAGTAAAGCTGGCAACACTGTTCCTCCTTTTTATTGGACTTCATAGTTGGCTAATAGGTTGGTGGGACTATAGTTATTCTGCCTAAATAGCAGACATACCACTCTAGGAAAGTACTGCACTGCCAAGTTATAGCACTGTAGCACGTAATCACTGTTTTCTGCTGGTTTACTGTGACCCCTTGAAATCCATATTTGGTGAATCACTGTTTTCAAGAATTACAAGGTACATAAAGAAGAAGAATGGGATGTAACAGAAAAACGAATTTTTTTGAACTGTCAAGCGACACTCACTCTGACCTATACTATGGGCAGAGGTATATTTGTCCCCATGTGCTTCTGATGTATGTCCTTTTTCTTAAATACACCTGAATAGTAGAAAGACTTCCATGTATAGTGAACCTTTTATTATATATCTAGTAAATTTAGTATGTGCACGATGAATGGCACCAAACAAATCTGTCTTTTCAACAACAATTAAAAAAAAAAAAAAAAAAAAAAAAAAAAGTGTTGTTCATTTCAGATAAAGAGTTAAGAGTTGTAAAAATACAGCTTCATCCAAGAGAAATATTGACCATCCATTTTCAAGATTTACAGCTTAGGAAAGAAATTTCTCATGTAAGATATTAGGGAGTGTGCTTTAAAAGAAATAAACTTTAGGCAATCCAGCAAACTTCCCATAGGTTTTGGCTAGCTCAATAATGAGTAAACTAGACACTTTTGCTAGAAGGAATAGTCTTATCATATGAATTTCGATGTCTAATTTTTTTGCTTATTTTAGGAGCCTTTGCTCCATGTAGAGTGAATACAACCCTCAGTGGGTGATTCTGGAGGCGCCCTTGGCTGTGCAGGAAATCTGTGTTGCCCTCAGGCATCTACTTTAAAAAGGAAGTAAGAGACTCTTTTAAGTTAGATACTATGGGTATTCTCTGTTGAGCAAACTTTCTGACAGAGCACTGATGGCTTTCATGTTCGACTCATGACACGCTTTTTGATTATTCATATGCAATAGCCTGGTGAATCAAATTTTGGTTGCAGTTGAGGAAGTTAGGAGACTTTTCACTTTCACTTCTGTGAGATTAGGTTATGGCTGGCTCCATCATTTATTTCTTTTTGGGTTTTTTTCTTTCCTCTTCATTTTAGTACATTTAAATTACTGATTGCAAGAAGCACTAGAAAACACTCGCATATTGTGCTGAAATAACATCATCGGAGCTGTGGTTACATTTGAAATCATGATTATTCCACTTCTTCCCTGTCCAAACACCATTATGTTTTAGATGCTCTCTTATAACTTGATGGCGTTGTGGCAGAAACGAAGAGAAAAACTAACAGCCGCACAATACTCCCAAAATGAGAACTTGACAGCATCACCACACAACAAATGTTTGTGGGATCTCAGAGGATTATAACATCAATACCAGGCAGATTGCATGAATCGCCTGGTTAGCCCTCTAACTCCCCACCAAATGCTTCTCAAAATACTTTCTGTATTTACTGTGATGGCACAGGACACAGAATACATACCCGTAGCTTTCCTACTAGTTATCTTCCCTTGTACCGTGCCTTGTTTTCATCCCTTCCTACCGCCATTACATTTTTTTGTATTTGGAAACTTGGAAGTGTTTCCCAGTAAAGCCAATGCCACTAGTGCTGTGTGAATCACCCTTGGAAATGACGAATCACAGAAGCCATCCTCTTTTCCAACCCCATTCTGAAACCAAAAACATCCCCACTTGCAAGGCATGCCCCACGAGCCCTGTCCTGCCGCACAGGGCCAGAGCCCAGGGGTTGCTGTAGACTGGGGGTGGCTCTTGGTCCAGAGGAAAATCTCCGTGGTACCAGGAGGGACGCGGCGTTTCCGCGCCCCAGAGGGACCCCCGGGGTGGGGGCAGCAGGGTCTCGGCACTAAACTCGCGACCATCTGTTTCGCTTTCAGCCCGAGCCGCCCTCGTCCAACAAGTGGCAGCTGGACAAGTGGCTGAATAAAGTTACCACGCACAAAGCACCCATCCTAACCCACCACGATGGCCCGGCGCTGGAAGCCCATCCCTACTACGGCCGCGTGAAGGTCGAACGGCAGGAAAGCGAGAAGGCCTCGGCGGAGGGCCCGGCCGAGCACCGCAGCGGGGAGAGCCGCACCGCCACCGCCGCCGGGGACGGGCCGCGGCCCAGGACCGCCAGCAAAGCGCCCGGCAGCAAGGGCAGCCGGCAGAAGTCACCCCTCGCTGCCGACGGCGCGCCCCCGAGGCGGGCAGCGGGGAAGAAGGCACCGCGGCGAGCCGAGAGGACCTCCGCCGCAGACGGCCCCCACTGCCCCGGCGCGGAGGAGCCCCCCCGCAGCCACAGCTTCCCTGAAGGCCCTGCTGCCGAGGCGCCGAGGGCCCGGCCCGGCGGCACCGGCAGCGGCGGGGGCTGCAGAGCGGGGCATCGCCGGGAGCCCCGCTCAGCTGCTGCTGGTGAGAAGCGTCGGGCCCGGGGGCCGAGCAAAACGGCGCCCAAATCCAAGGAGTTCATCGAGACCGAGTCTTCGTCCTCCTCATCCTCGTCTGACTCCGGCTCTGAGTCGGAGCGGGAGGAGCGGCCGCTGCCCAAGGCGCCAGCGGCAGCCGGGTCCGAGCCGCGTGCCAAGGACGCGGGGACCGGCACGGCCAGCAAACCCCACGGCGGCTGTAGTGCCTTTGGCTCAGTTAATGCCAGGACTAGTAGTGAAATAGCAAAGGAGCTGGAGGAACAGTTTTACACCCTGGTTCCTTTCGGTAGGAATGAGCTCCTGTCTCCTCTGAAAGACAGTGATGAGGTAAAGTCGCTGTGGGTCAACATTGACTTGGCTCTTTTGTCCAGGATTCCAGAGCGTTTGCCCGAAGAACCGCTGGCCATGAGCGCCGAAGCAAACCAGGCGGCCAGCCTCCCGCAGGGTAGTAGTGCTGAACCCCCCGCAGAGAAGGGTTTACCGAAATCTAGAAGGAAACGCAAGGTGAGCTTCTGGGGGACCGATCAGAAGGGGTAGGGGAGCCTCCAGCAAGTGGGAGGCAGGCATCGCTTGTGCCCACATCCATTGCTCGATGGCAGTGTCTTCTCCAGGACAGCATCTCAGAGGTGGGATTTGTCCCTGTTCCCCACGTAGGCACCAGCCAAACCCCAGGGGAGTTACCGTCCCAGGAGGTGATGAAACTCCTGATCACAAGGGATCACAGCCCCTTGGAGACAGCACTCACTGCTAGCACGTGCCTTTGCGTGCCTTAGCGAAACTAGTGCATTTTCAGTAGGATAGTTTTCTCTCATGAGGCTTCTCTCAAAAAACCGAGCGTTTGGAAGTGATGCTCAGGTCAGCAAAGGGACAGCTGTCTACTGTCTTGTCATGGCCTGCATGGTATCACTGCGTGTGTGGTAAAAGGAGAGCCATTATCTTTTTTCCCCTTAGATTGTCAGCAAGAGGCAAACCCTTCAGCCCCTGGCTTTGTGGGGGTGCACTCACGGAGACCTGTGACCAGCCTGGTTCTGGAACCTGCCTCCCTCACATCCTGTTCGCCCCTTTTTCCTTCAGGGCTCTGTAGAAGTGGGACCACAGTCCATTAGTTGCCCCCTCCCCAGCAGCACTGTCACAGCAGCCAGGTGGGCACAGCCCTCTGATCACATCCACCCCTCCACCCAAGCTCTCGCACACACTTCCTGGTGCGAAGGAGAAAAACCCCTCCCCTTCATGGCCACAGCTGTCCACCAAGCAGGCTTTCTGGTCTGTTTGTACAGATCTGCCCCCAAAAGTGACTCTAAACTGGAATCACCATCTGGTCAATTTCTGGACAGTTTTGCTGTGCAGTCGTCTGTTGCCCTCTGAGCTACTGTACATGTGCAGATGGATCTGTGAATTTTTGAGGACCATTTATCTAAAGCAGTCTTCTCTATAGTTTTATCTTCTTTTTTTTTTTTTTTTTTGGTATCTGAAAGGTAGCAGCCCTGTTTCAAGTGGGGAAGTGGTGGAAACAATTCAAGTTTTGTATTGTTCTCCTTTGTTTACACACTGACTCCTTAGATTTTATTTTTTTAAGACAGGGACCAATCATCTCTGATCCATGTTAGTATATACTCAAAGAAATTATCATTGTAACGAAATGACAGAACATACCAGCCCCTGACTTGTTGAAATACTTTTGGATATGTAGTAAATCCAAAACCTACAAAATTACTACTTTTCTCTTCACTCAGTGTGAAAATGAGGAAGAGTGCAGAGACATCAAGAAGACTCACTTAGAGCGAGAGAGTTCTTCACGATTAGCTGCCTGTGCCCATAACATCACAACAGCCAACCACTGCAATATGAATGAAAATAGGTAAGCCTTTTCCTTCTCATTTATCACAGAATCATACAAACAGGTTAATGCTATGTGTTATTTTTTGCTTTAATAGGATTTATTTTTTAATTATTATATTTTATGTTGAAAAATTACCCACTACATTCTCCATTCTTCTGGTTTAATGAACAAGTTAGTAGCTCCTGACATATTCAGGTACTTGCATTTTTGTCCTGTTGCACAAAGAAGTTGTGAGCTCAAGTGTGAGGCTCAGGGAATGAGTAATTGTAGCTAGAGCAGTGTGATTGGCTGAGACACAGTCACAAACGAGGTGTTGTAGGTACCAATCCACATACACAACCATCCTATAGCCCTTTCCTTATAGTGCTACAAGTTTCAAGCTTAAAGCTTGACTGTATAAATAGAATTACGTGTCAGCTCTGTGGAAAACATTGAAAAAAAACATTCATAGCAATGCCTGTGATACTTCTTTCCAGAATATATTTAAGATCCACTGTTTTTGAGATTACAGGCATTCCATTCTGTGTAATTAGTAAGTGCTCTAGGACAAGAAACATACACTTTTTAAAAGGTGAAATTTTAAAAGGATGTAGGGCATGAAACAAAAGATGAATATTTAGCACTTGCTGGCATGGTTTATGCACATAGAGCCCTGTCAATGTCAGAGCAATCACACTTGAGTTTCTCTGGAGGCTTCCAGCAGTCAAGCTTAGACATGCATCTTCTCAGAGTTCAGCTGCATGCTGCTTGGTACATGCTGGTCATCAGTATTTTTTTTTAAAATCATTTTTCTGGTAGTATCAGGATATCTTTTGGGCTGAAACTGCTATAAAAAAACAAAATAGTTGTATTTATTATAGAAGGCTTTTCTATTGTACTCTTCTACTATTGTACTTTTCTATTGTAAGCACTGATGAGCTTGAGCATTTCTTGTCATTAATACTGGAAAAAATCATGGCAAAAACTAATGTATATAGTGCTTATTCAAAAATATGCATTCAATTTCTTTGTCCTGACATGTCACATACATTTCAGATAGTGAAAACAATACACAGAACAGTTTGCTTTATTGGGGGTGACAGCATGCAGACATGCCGTTCCTGTTACCGCAGTGCCACGTTTTACATTGCATTCATTTTCAGAGAGCAGCATGGCTGTCATAGCTTGCTGTGTCACAGGGTTAATTCTCTGCTTGCAGGAGGCAGGGCAATAATATGTGTTTTTCTTAACGTTATAGTCAGTACTTCTGGTAGCAACAGTATATTAAAGAAACAAAGAATGTCTGGAATGTATATCTTCCTCCTAATTGTTTCCTGATTTGCTCTGCTTCCAAGATGTTTCTGTGGCTTGTTCTAGTGTAGGACATGATATCAAATGCTAATATTCCCACAGCTGAGGAAGGGCTACCGAGGCTGCAGCTAAACGAGCAGTCCAGATATCAGGACCTCCTGGTATTCTTGCAACCAGCAGCTGTTCATGTTGTCACATCCCCTTTCCAGTTACACCACCATAGATGGCTGTGACGATCTCCTGCAAATACACTGAAGATTTAAGTTTGAAACCAGAACTCTCTTTTCCTCTTCTTCTTCCTCTTCCTTTTCATTTTCCTTTTTCCTTTTTTCTTTTTCTATCTCTTTTTCCTTTTTCCATTTCATTTTTCTTTTTCTCTTTTTCCTTCTTTTTGTTGTTTTGTTTGTTTGTTTGTTTGTTTGTTTTGTTTTCCCAAGTATTATTATTCATCTCCCAGTAGAGTCACCCAGACAGTTTTGGCAGCACAGCTGAGGGCTGGTAGCAAAGGGAGGAGCAAAACCACCTACAGACATGAGCATTTTCTACGGTGGAATTACAGTCTGAGATGCAGACTTAAGTAAGGGCGTGTTTGACAAGAAAGGCTGCAGGGTCAGGCAGACATACCCTAAATGTCTTGCACCTATATGAGATGCCACAGTCTGTCCATTCCCAGCGGATGACAGCTCTGAGACTGTCCTTTGCTGCAGGTTGCATGGCTTCTCAGTAAACGAAAATGTGCTGCTGCGCTTTGACTGCTCACAGTAAGTTCAGGTGGGCCCTCCTCAATGTGCCAGAGGCCATGTGGCAGGTGTGCAGTTGAAACTACAAATTTCAGCTGCTACTCGCAAGCTCTGGGCCGAGCTTTTGAGGCTTGGGTCCACTTCTAAAGAGCTGTGGCTTCTCTTGGATGCTTCAGGCCCACACTTTGACAGTGACGTGTAAACATGGTTAGCCAAGCCATGGGTTTATGTTTGAAAAGAGGAAAAGAAATGACAGCATCAGCCTGCACATTCAACATAGTGCTAAAGATCTTATTTTTCTTAGGGAAAGAAGAAGGGCACAGTTGTCTATCTTACACACCCAGAGTTTTACTTTTGTAAACAGCATTGGTCATTGAAGCAAAACAGTTGACATAGTGTTTTAAAGGTACTACATGCTGTGAAACAGTAAAAGTTCTGAATTACAATTCATGGCTTCTTTTACAGCTAGTTTTTAAAGACTTGCCAGATAAATGGACAAATGTATGATAAGAGCACATTTAATTAGCTCTGTTCCCTGAAATTATGTGCAGAGATGAAGTATAGTTCTTACTGTATTCTGTCTTGCAATTTCATTAAGTGTATATTGTCTGATACAGTAACTATAAAGAAGTGAGAATTGTCCATAAAAAGTAATAGTCTGAATAAAGGGGAATGTGACAGGGAAAGGTATAGTGTTAAAGTAGTCCTTCTGACCTTAATTGCAGTTTTAGTCTTAATGTCAACTGTCTCCTTAAAAAAACTTACATTTTTTGTGTGTTGCTTTCAGATTTTCAGCTAAATATTTTCTTCAAATTAGTGCATCTGAAGTTTATTTCTGGGCATATTTTTATGGTCTGTCTGACTTCTCTTCATTCAAAGCTTCTCTTGAATAAATGCAAGCTGAAAATACTGTCTTATAGCTTTCTGCTTTAGAAGACAGAGCAGCTCACATTTCTCTGTGTCTACTGTTTGCATATGCTTCCTTTTGTCTGCATTAACAGTCTATCTTTCTTTGTTTTCAAAGTCTGTATTAGATTAGTATAAACAGTGCCACCAAAGGCTGGCCAGTGAGCACAAAGACAAGCCAGTCATCCTTAAACACATTTCCTGTTTTACTTCACACATGGTTTTATTGCCATGGCTTATAAATTGTCACCTGTAATGGTGAAATAGGGCTCCATAACCTGAACTTACACTTCAGAGCCTAATCTTCTTCTCCAGCTATCCCTTAAGAAATGGTGAGCAAGTGGCCATTTATCTCTGTATTTTTTTTCAAGTACTGTGATACAGACTTTATATTAACTCCAGAATTACAATTTGCCTTGAAGGGAAAGAGAAGAAACATGATACAAATTTGTAAATGAACTCTTGGTCCCAGTACTGTAAGCTTGTTTCCAGATACCAATAGACTTTATCCTGCCAGCAGGTTTTAAATTCAAAGTTTTGGTAATATATAAAACATTTACTTTTCTCAAAGCCAGCTTTGTGACACTCCATTACTGTAATTTCCATTTCCAGCTTGGCAATACCAATAAATAAAAATGAGAAAATGCTTCGGTCACCCGTCTCTCCCCTCTCTGATGCATCAAAACACAAATACTCCAACGATGATTTAACTTCCTCCAGTAGACCTAATGGCAGCAGTCTATTACCTTCCATCTCCTCCAGCAAAAAGCATAAGGGTGAAATCCAGTCGCAGCCACATCCCGGAGACTTCAATGTAAGTGTATGCCGTTGTTCACAATATAAAGCCTAGCAGTATATTTTTCACTTCATATTGCAGTCTACAATAGTTTTGCAGAACATTATACAAAAAAAACCCCTGTAATAATGAATGTTATTTTGTAAGTTCATCTTTTCTGGCTTGGAGCTTAGCAAGGCACAGAAGAAAGGAAAGAGGGCAGGCTGTAAAATGGGCAAATAACAAAGGCTACATAAGCAAAAGGTAAAAGCTAATGGCCCAAAACGAATAGCTGTAGGCCTCCAGAGCATTGCTTGGACATGATGCAAGGCCCTACATTCATGGTGCATAAGGCCCCTACTGTATAAGGGCTGCTACTGCCTTAACCAGGGTACCTGCAGAGTACCTGCAGACAGGTACTCTTACCTGTCTTAGAAAAACTTACTCAGATCCTGCTTACACCAGTGAACAGCTTAGCAGCAGCCTCACAACTCAGCTCCATCAGACCCCCGGTATTCATATTCTTATCCGAGTGTTGCTCACACTAAATGTTCCCAGAGCACTGTTCCCGATAAGGCTGTATTACTACACTGCATGGTGGCCACTCCTTCAGAGTACAGAGAGGGAGGAGTAGATGGCTGACTCTATTTATGCATGAGTTCTGTGACTTGGATGCTGGAATAAAGAGCCTGTTAGCTCTTTTGATTCAGGGAATTCCCATCTTTCTCTCTCTTTCTGTTATTTCTCAAAATCATACTGTACCCTCGGGCCTACAGGACACTCATGGTAGAAGATCAAGGGCATAATATTGTCACGTCCTCCCCCATGACACTGTTCTGTTTTGTGCAAAATTCCTAGAAAAAGCAATTTGGATACTACCATCTTGATGCCCACTGCTGGAGCATCTAGTCAAGCTGTTAGGGCCCTCTTCTGCCCATGCTCCTCTCCTTGCTACAAAAGCTGTTCATATATTTTATCCTATATCTATTTGCAGTATTTGTTATTTGATATAAAAGAGGCTTCAAAAGTCTTAGTGCCTCAACAACTTTTAGGTAAACACTCTACCTGAGCTGTAGCAATGGTCTCTTCCAGCCACTTTTGCTGTGGTGATAAATGACCCCACAGTATCTGCATATACTTCAATTTTTTTTTCTGAGAGTGGAGGAGGAAGTAGTAAATATAATATTAATTTTGAACACTTTTTCGAAAACAAGTTATCATAAATTGTGTGTTTCAGGAATATCTCACAGATGCTTTTGGTAAATTGAAATAAACTAATTACGTAAAATATCCCAATAAAAAGGCCTTTAACCTATTATAGTTATGAATTTATTTTTCATTCATTAATTGTAAAGTTTTAAACATTTTAACTTCTAAAACATAAATTTAGCTCTTTATAACGCATTCAGAATTATGATGTGATCCTTCACTGGCTGTCTTGAAAATAATTTAAATTCCTTTACAGGCAAATGTGTTGGAAATTAAAAGTAAAGGGTGATTGCTTTATGATCCACACCCTTAGCAAACACATTTCACTGAGATTTTCTGCATAGCCTAGCAATGCACCATTTGGTCAACATTTAACAACCTTTGCAATAAAATTCTTATGTATCTGGTTATTTATCTGAAAACTTTAACCTGCTGAACTGATCTGGATGTGCCATATAGAAGATGAGAGCTCATGAACTATAAATGTTAAAGGTAGCTTTATTTTATCCCATCTGCTCATCTGGCACCTAACTGGCAGATCCTTCAAATTTCTGTCAAAAACTGCAAGCCAGGCTTGCCCACAGTGGGCTTTTATCCATCTGAGCTTTTTTCCCATTTCCCTGGTTCCTTTTTTTCTGTCACCTGACAAAGAACAGTGATTTCTGGCAGTGGTTATCAATGAAAAACAACCTGGGCCCTCTGTTTTGCACTGTATCAGTAGCCCAACGCAGCGGGTCACTTGGTAGAAAGAAAGGCTCAGGAGGCCACATAAGGAACAGGGCTGCAGCTGAGGGAATGCATGAGACTCTGCCAGAAGACATGTTCTTCCACTGCAGCGCAGAGAAGTGGTCTTTCAAGGTGATCAGGGGCCCAGAGCACAAAGAAACCTGGACCTTGGGCTACAAATTCATACCACATAAGTACATCAGCAGTGCAGCATGAAACGAGTCGAACAAGTTCTTGCTCTCCTGAGGCAAGGGACAATGCTAGTTCGGAAGCTGAAAGCTAGAGATATAACTTGATCTTCTGAATTACTGCAACAGATCTATTCTTTAATAATTTCACTTACTGTGTTTCAGAGTGTTTTGATAGTTACTAATAGTTCAGCTCAGTTTCTTCTGTTTATCATATTGAAATTCAAGCCCTTTACGAAGTGCTCTGACCAATATCTGTGAATTTGTGGCTGTTAGTGACAGGACACTTGTATGTACTTCCTGCTCAAATAGTAGGAAAACTAACTTTTAATTTACAAAACAGTGCAAAGACATTCCAATTTTTTTGTTATTTGTAATTTTTTTCAGTTAGTAGCCAATTCCTCAATGTCTTATCTACTGTTTGTTGTCTAGAAAGCAATCCACATCAATTCAGAAAATGTTCTTCTCTGCAATAAGCCACAGTCCCAAACAGAGCCTTGGTCACCTCTGTCCAGCACACCCAGGGACTGCAGAAGGACAAAGCTTATCTTTGATGATATGTAAGTACAAATGGCTTTAAAATAAAACAATGACATTTTTTGCATTTAAAAAGAGAAAAATACAATTTGTCCAACAGGAACTTAGATGTGGCCATAATTCTAGTAAGACTTATTGTACACTGAGAAATGAATGAGACATACTGTATAAACTCCTTAGTTTTTCATCATAAAGCCTCTAACCATAGAATAGTAGAATTCATAGAATTGCAGAGTCCTAGAATGGTTTGGATTTGAAAGGACATTAAGGACCATTTAGTGCCAACCCCTTCGCCACGGGTAGAGGATGTCACCCACTTTTGACCAGGTTTCTCAAAGCTCCATTTAACCTGGCCTTGAACTCTGCCAGGGATGGGGCATCTACAGCTTCTCTGGGCAACCAGCTCTGGTACTTCACCACCCTCAGAATAAAAAATTTCTTCCTGACATCTAATCTAAACTTGCCCCTTTTCAGTTTAAAGTCACAGAATCACAGAATCACATGGGTTGGAAAGGACCTCTGAGATCATCAAGTCCAACCCTTGATCCACTACCTTCCTGCTTGTCCTGTAACTACAAGCTCTTGACAAAAGTCCCTCATCATCAGGAAGCACTGAGGACTGCCTGTTGCCAAAGGGTAGGGCACCAAGAGCCAAGATGTAGAATGCAGCTGGCAGGGGTCCAAGTCCCACAACACCTAAGCAAGGTGAGCAGAGACAGCCCAAAGGTGGAGTCAGGTTCAACCAAGCACTAAGATCCTTGGGCACTTCCATGGTGATGAGTCAAGTCCAAGGTCAGGCCAGGAAGTCAGGTCAGGATCAGGTTTGGTGCGGGTTAGACACAGCCTGGGAACTGCCAGGCATGCATAGTGACAAGGCAGGTCTGAGGTCCAGACAGATAGACAGACCTCAGGGCAGGGTCCGGGTCAATGAGGGACATGGCCAGGCACAAGCACTGCTGTGAAGGGTACATTTGCAGTGAGTTGGACAGGGAGAGAAGGCCCAGACCTGAGCTTAAATGGATTTCATTACCCCATGGACAGAGGGGGAGGCCCCACATGAGGCAGGGCAGGGCCATTAAGACTTCATTAGTATCCTTGTGGCTCTGGTATTATTTATGGACACATCAGACTATTAATGTATCAAAACTATAGCAAGTCAGGATGAGAGGGGCACCTTTTCGTGCACCCTTTGGAGCAAGGGGAGAGGAAATAAGGAACCTTGCATCCCTGAGCCTTGACAGCTGCTGCTACTTCTGCTCAGCTAGAGGTATCACAAGGGCAGGGTGAGCAGGAAGCAGCAGTGGTTAGCATGAGTACCTGGAGGGGTACCTGGCCCTCCCCACCTCCATTGCAGCCTTCACACATCCCTCGCTCCTCCTCTGAAAATATTTTAAGCTTGTAATTGTCTTTCTTTTATTTTGGTAAATTAAAATTGACAGTTTGTTTCCCAAGGTCATTTAGGACATAGTATTATTTAGATAAGGTATAATGGGGAAACTGATGGTTGAAATCCTGGTATCTAGAAAATCCAGATTCTTTTTGACTGATAATGTTCTGGCCTGAAAATACTGATATTTTTTCTGGCTATTGTAGAAGAGGTTCTGTTCAAGGTATGCCTCAAACTGCCTGGAGCTCTAAGCTGCGTGACCTTGACATAGTTTTCGTACTCCCAGACTTCAACCCACAACTCTCTAACTCCTTTATATCAAAAGAAATCTTGGGTTAACACCCTTGTTTTCTCAGGAACTGCTTTCTACCAGAATTAGGGTTTTTTAATATTAACAATTGTTGTTGTTGTTGTTGTTGTTAAAATGTTTGTTCACACTATCTGGTCTCAAGGACAACTAGAGAGGCAGCAGCCTGTCATAGAGAGAAACCAGATTTCCTACTATAAGGTACAAATTATTCCTAGGGACTTCAAAAGGATGTAACTGGCTTGCATGTCAAGAAAAGAAGGCTTAATTTCTGTGTATATTCATAGCAGTCATAAGTAGATGTAAACTGAATAAATGTAATCAGTTTTTTCTGCCTCTTTTGGAAAAAACACTCCCCTGTGTATATATCCTTATTATTCCTCTTACTCCACCTCCCTACATGTTTTTAACTCTTCCAGTATGTTTATTTAACGATGTTTAGAAGTACTACCTAACTCTTCATATCTCTTAAAATATCTTAATATCTATAATTACTTGTAACTGCTTAATTTTTCTGCAGTTTATATATGTACATACAAGGCAGAAAGGTATCAAAGTCAAAATTGTAGGATGTGCTCATCTCTTTGGATTAGAAAGAAACACAGTCAGAAACAGCTACAACAGAACTATTGTATCTTCCTCTGCTTTTCCCTCAAGATGCTGACAAAAAACAGGGTGACTGATTTGTTTCATTTTCCCCCTAGGATACTGTCACAGGAGATCTGCTTTGGTCAGTATCTCTGTCATCTGAGAGGCTTTTATCATTTACTTTCTCCATTAGTGATAGAAGTGATTTCTCTGGCAGGCATCTCCAATAAAACTGTTCCAACTTTTCAGACAGAGATACAATTAAACATTGGTGTTTAGTGCCTTCCATGTAAAATACCTCCAAGCAACTTGTAGACACTTAAAAAAATGTAAAAATCCAAATAAGACAAAACACGGAATCAAATATATCTTAATTTGTCCTTAAAACCCAGAAACAGTTAAATACCTGTTGTGCTAACTAGAGGAAGGGCATTGTCAAGTAGTACATCTGTCATCCACAACCTGCATCTGGAATACGCCATCAGAATACCAGCTGTACTAGATCTTGATTCTGAAATTACTGTGCAGAAAAGTCACTGAAATATAGCAGATTAGACTGGCTGTAAATGTTAAATGTCAACAAATTTGGCTCACATATTAGAAGGATCAAATTAAACATGGCAGCCAGTGTCTTTCAAATTTGTATAGTACCACAGCAGAGGATTTGAAGAAATACTGTACAATGGGTCTAAATTATGTAATAATCCTAATGGCAGCATTTGTCCAAAATGATGCCTATGAAGTATTTCATCTCATAATCCATGAAGTTCTGAATTACTGTAATCCAGCCACGGCTTTAAAGTCTTAATTTTAATCAGACTCTGAAGTTTTTAAGAGACTAAATCCCTTATATTTGATTTAAAACAACTATTTTTTTGACCAATCAGTGTGTCTTTCCTTTATTTTCAATTTATTTTCTCGAGATCATTGACAACAGCTGTCACTAGCAATAAATTGGAACACAAGTAGGTCAATAAAAAGTGTATCTTTCTTGGCAGAGTACTGTATACACATACACTGCAGTATAACAGTAAATATAGCTAACAGTCTTCAGAAGACAGGCAAAAATCTATTTTACCTGGTTTGCCATTTTTTACTGATAGATCTAGATATGCTTAGAGGTACCCAGCATGCCTTATATGTAAGTGACATCTGTGCTGGTTTCAGTGGTAATTCTTAACAAGATTTCCTGGGTTTTTGGCCATTTTTGACTCCATGAAGAGAACATTTTCAAGGCTACATAGTAATGCTTCAAGCCAAATTGATTCCTGCTGTAATTTCACTGAATGATGGAATTCCCAATAACTGCATTTAGGAACTAAATCTGTTGTCCTTGAAGGGATAAGCACAGACATGCTGTGGGTGCCCAAGGGCACAGTCCCACACCCTTCTCAAAATACTGCATATGTGGTATAAAAAAGAACAGAGCATACCCAGCTTCCCAGTTTTTCTTAATGGCTGAATCAGAACATGCTCCTCAGGATTATTTTATTGCATTGTGTGATATTCTTTCAAACCTGGCATGTAGTTTTTCTTCACTTACATTTATTTTTCTTTTTTTCTGGCCTTTTTTTTTTTTTAATTCATGTTTTGTTGAATGTCTGGTCCAGCTTTGTGGATTTCGGTGCTACACACATCCACCAGCTTCACATTGTCCAAGGGACATATCCTGCAGTGAGATAGAATTCCTGTGTTTGTTTGTCAAACAGTAAACCATATACCCAGAAAATATTCAGACTGTAAAGGTGTTACGCATAGAGTTCATGAAGAGTTCAAAAAATAACTTCTTGGCACATCTCTTTGTTTTGGCTTGAAACCCCAAGTGTCTCATTTTCCGAAGTCTCCTTTTCCTTGTTCTTCCTCCTCAGAGTGGAAAGGAGAAGGTGCTCCTGGGTTGTGACTCCCATACAACATATGGAAGTGATTTCACTTTGCATTGCTCAAAATGCTCCAGGGACTCCTAAAGTATTTAGAGAAACTTTTGTAGTGCTGAATACATCCTGAGGAGCATAGTTAAGGAACAGAGCTTGGCTCCTCTTTCTTCTTATCAGCAATCTAAAAAATCACTGTTCAGATAGACCAATGTCTACTACACTAAGTTCTTCAAAATTCATATACTTACTTTGGACTGCTCCCAGTTTCTTGACTTTGGGGGATTTCAAGACTTCATCTGACTATTCCAGTCTCCCTCTTCTTCCTTCTTACTCGTGGCACTGAATTTTCTCATGTGTACACTGCCCATGATAAAATAACATCAGACATGCCAGACACTGCCTCCCATGCCAGTGTCTCCCATGCCAGACACTGCCTCCCATGATTAGATGATTAAGCTGCCTGTTCTCTGCAAGACAACCAACCCCCTTTCTTTATAGGGACACTTGGTTTGGTGGGAAACAGATGCTTAATCAGCTCTGGCAGGAGATTCTCATAGGGTATAGAATTTATAGCCACTATTCCCTGTCATTAAAGGAAAGCCAGACCTGTGGAACCTCATTTGAACTTCCATGCTACATCCATGCCCCTCCTCTGTTCCTGTGGGCAAGTGGTTCAGCACTGCTTATCTTTGTATGATTAAACTGTCTGCACTCCTCAAAACAAAGAACACTCCTGCCTCCTGAGAACAGTCCCTGGCCTGTGCTGTCTCCCAGCTGTGCCCAGGCATTGTCTGGAACTGAGCTCAAAACTATGCCAGGGAGAGTGAGTATCAGCAATTACACAGCACGGATGATCAAATGATAAAGCTGGTATTCTTGCCCTGCTTATTTCACTTGCACAGGCATAGCCAAGGAATGTTTTTACTGACAGACTCAGGTCTTAAATAGCGTTTGATAATTTTTGTCACTCGGGAAGGAGGATTTTTTTGCATTAATTTATTTTGATGTAGCTTTTTCTTACTCTACAGATAGACTAGAAAATATCTTCAGTCCACAATGATTCATAATAGTGAACAAGACAAGGGTCTTCCAATCAGATTCAGCAAACTCTCCTCCAGGTCCCAGCAGCAGAGCTGAATCTCACGGATGGGAAAAGACAGTCTCTCCCACAAGTCTCTCCCAGTCTTTCCTCACCTCTGCAACTGGTGAGCAGTGAGCAGACGACTACAGCAGATGATGAGTACCCTCCAAACCCTGCAGCTCTTGGACTTGTCTAGGTCTCATGCTGAATATGTGGAAGTCTCAGCTAGCTTCCATGGTGTTTGCCGTTCTGCCACATCTCTGGTACTTGACAGAGTTAGGTTTGATTTCTCCTCTGATATCTAGAAGTCCATTCCAGTGTAACTGGGGCTTTGTCTGCTTGCGCTGGATGCCAGAGTGGTGGGAGTTTTCATCACCCTTAATTCCAGGATTCACAGATGTGGTGTGTGAGAGATATTCTAATGCCTCTATTTGAGGCTTAATTCCCAAGTCAGCTTTGCTGTCCCTGTGGCAGTGGAAAATGTATTTACATACATTTGAAGAATGTGTTTCGAGTCCATTTTTCACAATATAATTACCCAGAAGTTTCCGTTTTGCACGAGAAGGTTCACTGTAATGGCTTTAGGGTGCAAAGGGTGTGATCCCCCAGGGAAGCCTGGGGGCTTTCCTGATCGTTCCTTCAACATGTAAAGCATATTTTCATCTTCCAGTGATAACAAACCACACAGGCAAATGATCATAACCTCTTTAATCTAGAGAATCACAGGTAGGCTATTCAAATTCATTTTTAGCCTGGGAATACCCTATTCATCTTGAGAACAAACAGTGAGTCATGGAGCTGGAGAGGGGCTATGATAACCTAACACCCATGAGGAATATGAATTCCCAAAATCCCTATCGGATGTTTGCCTGATTAGGTGCCTAATTATGATTTCTTTCAAGTCCTGTGATTACCAAAGTTTCTTAGGCAGGCTTGGCAGGATAGGATCCCTGGATAGAGTCTTTGTTTCGGGATCTCCTGCTTCTTTCGGTGTAGATACCCCATTCACATCACCCAGCAGTTTCACCCAGACCTTGTCTTCTCCCTCAGCAGAGCTGGGTACATGAAAGCTGGCTGCCAGGTAGTCCCTCTCCCAGAGAGGTCTTTCTGCCTTTGGTTTTCAGCAACTTCTTAAGAATTTAAGACATCATTCCATGGGATTTTAAAACTAAATAGGTCTGATCTGCTGTAGTCCTGCCCTCTCTTCCTAGGTCTGATAAAAGCTTTCACTCCGCCTTCAAATGAAAGTCGTTTATTTCAGAATATCTATTTAACATACATTGAAAGAGACAAAAGTACCTATTGTGAATATTTCTTTCTTTCCTCTCTCTTCACTTGTATACTTTGCCCTTGCATGTTTTAGTTTAGATACTGATTTCACATGGATATCTATGGGTCATGAATCTGGGTCATACCCAGGAATTTGTAGTAGATTTTTACTCTTTCTCTTGTATTTCACTACATTGAGATGGTTAGTCTGCGGGATTTTGCATTTTTGCCAAAATAGGAGTCCCCGCTTATTTTATCCTTCTGCATTTCATTTCATTTAAGTTAGATGCAAGGCTTTAATTTTGTCTGATATTTTTTGCAACAGTAACTCCCTCCCTAGCTATCTGTACTATTCATCTGTTCATCTAATCTAAGCTATTGACCTTGTTATACTAAACCCAACAAGATAGTAGTTGTGTAGTTGTGTGACTGAGTTAATTTTTCTTACATTTGGCCTGACTCCAATCAGATCCTTTGTGCCTGTCTTTCTGAAATGCCTGTAGTACTATCATTTAAATGTCTCAGAAATACTCTCCTGGCCCTCTCCACTTGGCATGCTCCTCTGCTGAACTTCTAGACCTGCTGGGTCTGCCAGAGTAAGCATGAAACTCCTATAGCTGGGTACCCACTTCGTGCAGCATCACGGGCTCTCTGTGTGTGCCATGCCTCAGATGCAGCAGTGCTATGTCCCATAAAACAGCATTTACTTTAAGTTGTGGAATGGGCAAGAGGCCATGATACATCAGGGGAGAACACTATTTTGTATAGCAATACCCACTCAGCTCTGTCATTTACCCCAAAGAAGAAGACCCTTATCTGTGACCCAACATGGCAGACAAACTCCTGACACATGTCCCGGTATGAAACACCAAATAGGCAAGGCTGTGTACCCCTGCCTTTCACTTTATGTGGTTTTCTTCCTCTTACAGGACTTTTTTCTCCTCCTGGACTGAAAGCTCAGGGCATACCGCCACAGCTTCAAAAGCGGACACAGGCTTACCTTGACTATGCCAGTTTCTTCTGATTTGCCCCAGCTCTGACCAAATTTTAAAGTCACTCATTTCGCTGTTCTACTTCTTTCCAACACACCCATTTTTTCAGTGTTTAGAAGACTAAAGTTGTGAAACTGGTCCTATATTTAGAATTATGATTTAAACTGCTTTTATTACATGCAATTGTTGTACACTGAGGAAGCACTAGTTGGGGTTTTTTATAACACTTCAGCAGTATTATCTCTGAAGGGTATTAAAATGTGCACTTGGCTACATTTATGATGTTTAATTGAACTTTTATTAGTTTTTTTTAATGTATCCTCATAAAGCACCATACGACAGTAAGAAATAACGTTCAAGCGGTAGATTATGTAAATGAAGCAGAAAATGCTATAGTCTAGTATTTAGTTCATATAAAATGTAAAAATTAGATGAAAAATGTGGGTTTGAATGCAGTTGTAATTAAAATTGTATATTGGAGTCTAACCTACACTGTACTCTGTAAATACCACTGGTTGCTCTGAGTTCCAAGGAGATTATTTTGCAGTAGACACTGATAAATTACTGTACAAAGTAGGGCTTTTATTGATTCACTTTGTTTGATTCTCTTCCCTTTATTTTACTGCATGAGTTTACATTTTTGCAATTATCTGCTAAACTGGAGTAAATTAAATTCAGAGAATACAGCAAATGACAAAGGGGGCAGAGATGCACTGTAATGGCGTGGAGCTAAATAGGATGAGAGAAACATGTACATACACAAAAGCATTTCACCTGGGTAATGGTAACACCACTCTTAGGAGCTCAACAGCCCGGAAATTCTGAAAGGCTGCCTCTGGGAGGGGAGTAATTACGATGCCTGCAGCCATCTCACCTCATGCTGGGATCCCGCACAACATAACAAGCAATGGAAATGCTGTCTTTCCCGCTGGTTTTCGACAGGCTCCCAGAGAAAGTGGTGCCAAGGCAAGTGAGAGAAATTCTGGACACTAGCGGATTGTTTGATAAATTTCATCCTGGATTCAGCCACAGCCATGCTACTGAGGCTGCCCTTGTCAAAGTCATAAATGGTTTGAATACCGCTGCTGAAAAGGAAGCCTGGCCTTGTTTGTACTATCAGATCTAGCCGTGGGGGGGTTATTCTGTAAAAGGCTGGATTCTGTTGCAGTGCCTAGGTGACTGGCTAGTGTTGACTGAGAATGCGTTGAAATGGTTCCAGCGGTACTTGATTGCTTTCCCCAACCAACGTAGTAGGGTAAATTCTCCTCGAGAGCAGCCAGTTTCACATAATGACACTTGATCCCAGGGAGAATTCACCAGCGGCCTGACTTAGTTGGCGCTGATGCTTTACGCTCTTTCTCTTGCCTTTCAGAGAGATATATGAGATGCATTAGAGCACTGTATTAGAATTGCTTTTTGGCTTTGTTGAAGGGGACTATATTTCTAAAAGTACCAACAATCAGATATTCAGAAACAAAAGACTTCCTTGTGCAGTCAAGATTATTAATAGAGATAATACACTTGTTTCTACCTGTTAATTTGAAGTCAGACTGCTTTTTAATCTTTTTTTTTTTTTTTAAAGAGGTCTGAATTATCTTTGTAAGTCCAGAGTGACAGTGCTGATGTCAATAGATTCATACACTTGTAAGTAACTTACAAGAAGAATCTGACTCAATTGTCTGAAAACCAGAAATCACTGAATAACTTCCCTTGGGACTTCAGTTTACATTCTTGACCAGTAAGCCTAATAAAGAGATTCCAGTGCTGCTTCTGCTCCTCACAGCCTCTCCAATTCAACCACTATCCCAGTACCATTTTAACCTTGTAGAAAATTTTCAATTCTCTCTCTTCTCAGGCTGTAGCAAGGCTGTGATCTCCAGGGGGTTTGCAAAGTTGAAACCAAAGACCTGAAAAGGGTTTTAGCCACAGAACTTTCTGAGTCTCTTCAGTGGGAAAACAGATTTGCTTCTCCTCCAAATGCCTCTCATCAATAACACACAGTGTCTGAAATTAGCATCCAGTGAGATTGCCTGCAAATTTTTCAGTCTGAGATTATCACCAATGTAACTAACTAAGCCACGCTGCAGAGGAAATTTGGATGAACCTTCATGTTTGTAACAGAGATGGGTTCTTGGTCACCAGGTCACTATAACTTTGGGGTCTATAAAAGCAGAATAAGATTAACAATTTTTTATGACCTTCCTAGATACGAAATGTGCAGTATGCAAAAGAGCTATCCTGAATAATTAACTTATGCATCAGCTTTCTCATGTGTCTTCATATGTCCATGAGCTGAGGCAACCTCTTATCTTCAAGAAGCCCATAGAAATGGGGTTTTTTTCTATTTTTCTACTTCATGGCATAATAATTGATACTATTTTGTTACTAAAATGATGTAAGAAATTTATACAATGTACAAAAACATACATTGAATCTATAGGACATTTCAGCTTCCCATTTTCACCCAATGTGCACATTAGTTATCTGAATATAAAGATTATTAAGATGTAGTGATAAATTGAAGAATGGTATTTCATAGATTGAATGAAGATACCAGAATTTCAGTTGGCATGTTTCTTAACACTATTGAAAAAGTTCTGTTTAAAAAGCTAATGATACTCTATCCATTTTATCCCAATGCATCTTAAATTCTGTTAGGCATCCCCTGATTTCTAAATCAGTTTTGTATTTTTCCCATGGAAATACCTGAACATTCACATGGAGAATATATATTGCCTTGTTTTACCATGGCATTTTAATAGTTTCTCTTTTTTATATGAGACTTCACAAACAACAATTGGACTTAGTACAAGCTGATGACTTCAGTTTTTGTGTTATGCTTAACCCACCCCGCAGCAGGGCCCTCAAAGCTGGCTTCTTGGTTCAGTACCATTCATGTTCGTGCTAATACCCCCATTGCTGATCATAACTTGGGAGAATAAAACCTGCTGCAAGTTGAAAATCATTTTACAATTAACTTATTTATAAGTCATCCATAATTACATTGTGTTATCTCACATTGTTCTTACAGCCTCTTGCCATGCTTCAAAGAAGGAAATTAGACATACAGTGCTGGATGATATTTAGGACGGAATGTTGCAAAGGATGTATTTTAACGGCCTGAGTTTGAAAGGTTCATATAAAGGTTCATCACTTTGAACATTTCAGATAGATGAGACCACTGGTTTGTTGCTCTGCCTTGCTTTGCTTTTTTGTACTTCATGGCAAACCATCTTACCTAGGTCATTGCACGAGACAGAGACAGAACATTTTTTTTAAGAATTCCTTCTGTGTTTCTGAAACCACAGCTATTTTTCTGTATCTAACTAACACTGCTTCAATGTGTAATATTTCCTAGTTGACCAAGACCAAATTCAGGTGGTTCTTATTATTAAGATAATATTAGCATCTTGTTGGGCACAGGAAATGTTTGCAGCTGCAGTAGGTTTTGAGATCCTGGGACACAAACCTATCTTTAGTCCCCTTGCTGACCTACCAGGTAGAGTAAACTGGGGTGAAATTTCACTCTGTGGAGAATAATATTTTATAGGAAACTGGAACAAAGGAACTGTTTTCATATCAAAAAGTTTTTGAGGACAGAAATCATTCTAAATTAGCCAGACTTTGAATTTCATATCCATCTAGTTATATTTAGCCTTTCTTCTTTCAAAATAAGGTGGACTAACCTTCTCTGATACAATTAAATGTCCTTAAAACAGTATGCACATCAGCAGAAAGAAACAGACAAAGTAAACACACTGCCAAATAGCCTTGTTTTCTTAAGGAAGTTACATGGCTGTCCTCTTCTGTCAACAGGCTCCCCTGTGCCCCTACTGATCTCAGTTATGAATCTGACACATGTGCAGAGAAATCCCAATTTCAAGGAAAAAAACTAGTTACAAATGTGGACTGGTTTGGACTGGGATAGAATTAATTTTCTTCGTAATATCTCCTGTAGTGCTCTGTTTTGGTTCCATGACCAAAACAGTGTTGATAATACAGGGATGCTTTAGTATTGTTGAGCAGCACTCACACAACCTCAAGGCCTTTTCTGCCTCTCACCCCACGCCACCTGACAGGCTGGGGGTGCACAAGGAGTTGGGAGGGGACACAGCTGGGAGAACTGACCCCAGCTGACCACACCACATGGTGTCATGCTCAGCCAGAAAGAGCTGGGAGAAGAAAGAGAACGTGGGTCGTTCAGAGTGATGGCATTTATCTGCCCACATCACTGTTAAGCACATTGAAGTCCTGAGATGGCCTTTGTCTCAGTGCACAAGTTTTTTTACTTTTCTGCACTTTTACTCTTTTGATCTTCTCCCCCATCCCACTGGAGGGAAGTGAGCTGTGTAGAGCTGAGCTGCCTGTCGGAGTTAATGTCAACAGATTGCTGAGTGGCAATAATACTGTATCGTTTTCAACACCAAGCACTTAAAAGCATGAATGGTAAAAACATCAGAACTCAGACTACTCAGGAATATCTCATTTTCTTTAGATAAGGACAAAGGGATGACGCTCAAACCAATACTGAGAAAACTATTTTGCAAGGCAAAACTTCCCTCTCTGAGAGAGAGAAAGATGTGGCATTAACCACAGTATAAGCTGAGAAGAACCTGGACATGTTTTAGCTGAGTAGAGAAAGAAGAAGGTCACCTCCCACGTATATGAGACTGCAAGAATCTGCAGGGTCAGGAAATGTGAAGACTTTTATGAGAGGCAACAACTACAGATGCAAGGTTACAGTCTGAAGTGACCTGGCAAATGGCTGTTCTCCACAGTGACTGAGAAAGGTGCCACTGGGAGAGCTTGTAAGAGGAGATGAAAAAATTTGCTTCAGCCATGAGGAGCTCACTGAGGTGGTTGACAAAGAGACATCAGTTTGGTTTCAGTTTGAATGGGAGTGGACAAATCTGGATCACAAATGGACTTGTGAATTTCAGGACAGAGAGAGAAGTTGAATTTGTGCCCTGCAGGTCAGATAGGTTAAGGAAGGGATGGAATTTCCAAGATCTGTTTGAGGAGAAATCAATGGAGAAATTGGCACTAGGAATGCCAGTGGAATTGCAGCAGGCAGCCCAGCACTGAGTCAGAGATGAACTCCAGGCAGCAAAAGTAAACAGCACTCTCAGCATGCTTACAGATAAGAGGGAGAAGAGTGAGATGGTAGCTGTGAAGGCAAGCAGGTTCAATGTGTGTTTTCAAAGTGGAGAGATTAAACACACTCTTGTTTTGAGAGGAGGGTGAAGCCAAGGTAAATAACAATGTAGAGAGAGGAATAGAGGAATAGAAATAGAGGTAAGCAGGCACCAGGGAGAGGAACTTCGGAGAGGAATGGGAAAAGAGGTAAGCAGGCACCAGGGAGAAGAGAAGACAGAATATCTTGTTCCGCTTAATGCTTATATCCGTTTCGCAGATCAGAACTGCACTAATTTGGGAAGCAGTTTATATAATCCATAAAAATGCATTTTATTAGCTTTTTTTTTACTTTGAATCACTGACTTCTAAAGAATGAGAACAGCCATAAATGCTATTGTCTCCACAGGCAGCAATTTGAAAATAGAAGATCCATGGTTACATGATAACTGTATTTTCTTCATAAAAAAATATTTGCAAATCAGGTTTAAAATAAGGGGAAAATAGCTTTAAAATATTCTGCACTTCAAAAAATAATAAAATGTCTTCTTATTTTCCCCTGGTAGGCCACGCAATGCAGATTACTTTATGCAGGAAGCTAAACGGAAGAAGCATAAAGCAGATGCAATGGTGAGAACATTTTCTTTCCAGTTACATTGCTGCAAATTATTTTTGTGATGCACTTTCTTCATCAGCGCAGTATTGCTGGGGTAATTATAAAATCTATTATAAGGATGGCTAGGCTTGTTAAATTAAGAAATGTTTATATAATCAAATGTTCATAGCCCAATAAACTATGACTTAACAAATAATGACTTACTGAGATAAAGGCCTGGATAAATAAAACTTTCCGTTTATCCCTTTGCTTTAATTAGCAACTATAGTGATGGAGGCTGTGTAAGGGATCCAAATACCTATCTTCTCCGTTTAAGTAGCTGACTAGGATCTATAATTGCATCCCCAAATCTGATCTGGTGGCTGGGGTATTTGTACTTTTTTTTAAAGAGTTTCAGCTTTTCAGTGCCAGAAGAACCCTGGTTTCATGGCAGATGTTTCTGGACATAATCAGAAGCACAAAAGGAATCTGTGCAACCCTAGAGGAACACCTACCACACAAAGTACTGTTGCAACGAACAGATTCTTGGCCCTGGCTTTGACCTGTCTAAAAACGTAGCCAGTAAGAAAAAGGGGAATCTGAGGTTATATGGGGCACTAAACGTGTCTTTCCAAAAAAACAGGTGTAACAAAGTATACAGGGCTCCAGGAGAGCTCTGCTTAGCTGTCCTTCAGCTTTCTCCAAGGCTGTGTTCTCCAGCACCATTGATAAGCCAGCAACATGAGGTCTCTGGGATGGCAGTATATTGAGTGGAACCCTGCATTAGTGTGGCTGTCTTGCAGGTGGGAGTAGCTGCATTCCTGCCTTGCTCTGTCAGACAGACACTGCTGTCAGAGCATTAGGAAAGAAGAAAGGTAGCTCAGAACCTCTGTTTCTTCACCTCTTTTTTTCCCAGCTGTGCAGAATGTAAAAAGGCCATGGAAGCAGAAGAAGGCCCTTAATTTAGGACACTAACACTGAGTTTTACACTCTACCTGAGTTTATTAGCACAAATTTCCATGGTTTATTCAGTTCCATATTACTTTAAAGTGAGTCTTAAATCAGAAAATATTGTGGAGAAGTACAAATGGTGCATTTTAGTGTGTTGCTTTAAACAGAATGGAAAAGATCACTTAGCATGCAAAGGAAATTCTTAGCCTGGAGAGAAATGTTTTTATGGTAGACTCCCAGAAAAAGGAGTTGCAAGCATTATTCTCTGCCCTGCCAGAAGTTTCCTGCATGAAAGTCATCTAGACACAGTTTGAATAGCCTCCTATCAGTATTAGGTGGTTGAAATATCCTCCATGTTCGGCTTCCCTATACATTGGACCAGCACCTTACTTACGCCTTGCAAATTGCCCTTTGCAGGTACGTCCTTTCCCTCTCTGGCTGTGTAGGCATCCCGAAGGAAATGCCATACTGCCAAAGTGCCTTCAGGCACTTTGAATCACCTTGCTGGGCTCAACACCACCTACTTTGGCACTGCATTACTTAACATAGGCACTTAGAGTGAGCAGCCTGAAAATCTCTCTAAGTCTCTCTGCTCCTCAGCTCCCCATCTGTGAAATTGGGATAATAGCACTTTCACCCGCACTGGAGCATCAGGGAGAGAAATACAATAAAAAGTTTGTGAAGTTCTCTGGTATGATCGCAGTGGGAGTCATATAAGAACCTAAAATAGATTGAAGCCAGTGTGCCATTCCAAAGTTGCTATTTAAAATCCTCATCCCTTGGAAAAGAATAAGGTCCATTAACCTTTCACTGTGTGCATCAGATTTCAGCCAAATACATCCAGTCCATTAATGGGCTTTATGTACCGCAGGAGTTCTGACTGAAGGAGAAAGAAGTCAGGACAGAGAGGTATTAGTATGATTCTCCTTTCACATCAAAAATGAAATTCTGAGGGCAGATAAGCGGTATGTAAGTGTACACGTATGAAAACTATGAGCATATTTGCATATACACCGTCACTGAGGACATATATATGCACATATATGCCTATAAGTACACAAATATACACAGAGTCGAAGAAGTGCCAAAAATAGGAGAAGAAATGGGACAAGGAAGGAGGATCGCAGAAGATGCTGAGGGACAGCATATCCTTCTGAAAGAGGAGGATATAGAAAGCAAATTCCTGACAAGAGGAGAGCAGTGCTGAAAATGGTAAGGATAAAGAAGACAGGATAACAGAGATGAGCCTTTGTATATGAGTTAGTAGTCAAAGTATTTAACTCTCTTAGTTCAGGGTTTCATTTACCTTTCTTTGTTGGGTGATAAAAAATTACATCTGCAAAGATGTGTGAAACCCTTTTTAATGAAAGCTTGAACAAAAGGCCTGAAGAGTTTGTGGAATTTCCAGCACTGGAAGAGCTTTGACAAGCACTTGTCGGGAATGTCCTAGGCAGACCCGATCCTTCAAGTGTTGAACAAATAGTATCTCAGAGCTTTTTTCAGCTCTGCTTTCTGTATCTTGTGCATGATTTTTACTCATGCACAGGGTTTGATGGGTTTTAGCTTTCTCCCAGAAAAAATTGTGAATCTGAAGATATACCAACTTGTGTCAAGTTTACAATTTATGTTGAGAAAATCCCATGAAATGTAAGCACATCTTGATGATTACACTATTTCTCTGTGTCCTTATTTTTTCCCTCCAGGTGGAGAAGTTTGGAAAGGCATTGAATTATGCAGAAGCAGCACTATCATTTATTGAGTGTGGAAATGCAATGGAACAAGGCCCAATGGAATCTAAATCCCCTTATACCATGTACTCAGAAACAGTTGAACTCATCAGGTAGGAAAGGGAGGAGATGATCTCAGGGGTTACTCTGTGCAAACATGCTCATCTGCATTATCACATAGTTTTCTACATACAGTAAAAGGGGAGAAGTGAAATCCTCATAAGTGCCCGGTCAGTCATATGTAAATTCATATGTATTATCTGGGATTTCTTTGGAAATTAAATCAGGAAACTTTGAAGAATAAAAAAAAAAAAAGAAACAAAAAAACAAACAGACCAAAAAAAAGGCACCCAAATAGAGAAAAATAGTAATCCATAATAACAAAACATTTGCATGGAACAGTAGTTTAAAAACTGTTGCAATGTGTTTAAGATTGCTGTTTAAAGGTTACCTGAAAGCAGATGTCAATGGTGATAGAAAAATGGACACTCAAAGTCCACTTGGTGTGTATGCTCCTAATGTAGCCAGTGGAGTCCCAGAAGCAGCTCAGCTCACCCTAAAGCCACCCCTGCTTTTAGTCACCTTCATGGCTCTCCAAACATTACAGTGTAGAATTCTGTCCCATCCATGGTCCCTATGAAGAAAATATGTCTCTAAAGTCCTTTTCTCCATTATAGTTGGTGCTAACAGTTAACATTATTGGCAGTGCTGGTAGAGAAAACAAAGGTCATAATCATCCCAGCAGCTGAGGGAATCTCTGCAAGAGTGACACACTAGCAGAGGAAGTTGCACTGCCAGTGACCATGGCATCATTTCTCAGGACAGTCAACCATGCAGCTCTCTTCAGATTAAGTTCACAGGAAGTAACATATTTTCATTTTTAATCATATTTGTAATGAATCAAAGCTTCTAAAACAAATGCATTATTTTGGACTTAGTGTTGATGCGAAGATTTTCTCACATGTTGATAATTCCACTGGCATTTTATTCCACTTAGGGCTTCTTCTGATGCATTTCAGTGGATTGAGGCCAGCTTTCTAACTAGGAGGTTATTGAACAAAATCAAATAGGTTTTTTCTGTAAGAGAACAGTACATTCCATCTCTGCAATTCTTCCCTTCCTTTCTTTTTCCCATGTCTGCAACTCTTCTATTCTTTTTTTTTTTTTTCCAAAAGGCAGAAACCTCTTTCTTTGTCTGCCCTGTCTTTTCTCATGGTAGTAAATATATGATCCTAACTCTGGAAGTGAATTTTGCTTGCAGATCCATAGCTTTCAATAATACGTGTAGCTGTGGTTGTGTTGTAGTGTGAATTGCTGTTGATCTCACTTTCTGCAGCTCAGAAAAATAAGTGGTTTGCTAGGTATGCTTGTAGAAACAAAATGTTCATACTGAATTTTGGCACAGATATCAGGATTAAAGTCTGAAAGCAAAGGTAAGAAAAAATCACAAGCAGCTAATTATGGGAAACAGGTATTTTTCTGAAAGTGAGCCCAGAAGCGCTCTGTGTTGTCCTAACCTTGTCTGTTGTTCAGGTATTCAGCTGGAAGCTGAGATTTCCAGAAACCAGTTTGTGATTGCATAGCACATACACTCTTGAAACAGCAGTGCTACCTCTGTGGATGTTTAATATTTATAGAATTTGAATGTAATGTCATATGAGCAAAAATAGCTCTGAGCCACATGTTCCCCCTATGCTGTGCTCTGCTCGGAGGAGCAAATCTGGGTAGACACGCTCAGAACTGGCAGGGTGAGGTCAGCACCAGCTTCCAGGCAGGCTGTCTGCCTTCAAAAGCTCTGAAAACCTTTCTGCATGAACTCTGTGTAACTGAGTCTCCGCAGCAGCGGAGGTTATTTTGGTAGGACAATGTCACCTCACCAGCCAGGCTCCCCTCTGGACTGATGGATGTTCAAGGGAGTTACTGCTGTTCAAAGAGTGCAGGGAAGCACGCTAATGGCAAAATAGCTCTGAAACACAACCAGAAGAAACACATATATGTCCGGTAACTTAAGCAAATTTGTATAAGGGGGCAGACCAATTACACTGGCCAGCTTAGCTCTCTGATTAGTAATATAAAGCTGTCTCAGTTAACTCATGTTGGCTTTTTCCCTTTTCCTTAAGGTATGCAGTGAGACTAAAAACACACTCAGGCCCCAACGCCACGCCAGAAGACAAACAGCTAGCAGCATTATGGTCAGTATGATCAAGCTTTCCTCCAAAGGCTTCTTTTCTGCCCTGAGCCAGTTCTTGAAAATCAGATGCTGGAAGCAGCCAGATAGAATGATGTTCTCTATTGAAATTAAGAGCATACTTTCTGCTCTGGGAAGGTCCAGCCCTTGTCTCACTGTACCAGGTCTGCATTCTGTCTCTGAAAATAAGCAATTCATACTTATTTATTGACTGTGACAGGTTGGCTATGGTATGTCAGTGTAATTAATTTTTAAATGCCTGATGGTTTGTTGTTTTTATGAGTGATGTACTTTTGTACAAATAGCTCAGTAAGTTCTTTTGTGGCTGACATTTTAGGCTCAATAATCATAAATTATATTTATATTATATGAAGGGCAATATGGTGATGGGGATAATTAAGCCTCTTAGATTATCTACTAAATTGAGTTTTCTAGATATATATGTAAGCACCTTAGATTCTATAGGATGGTTGCTGATTGCTAGTAAAGTACTAGAATGTTATTAAACTCAAATTCTAATTTAATATCTATGTAGTTAATACATAAAATACCTATTACATGGTTAGTGAGTCTCAGTAAGTGGACATTTACAATCAGCAAGTGTGTTTTTAACATCTATTAACCATCTGTTAAAAATCCAAATGAGATGCATCTTTAGCCTCCATAAATAAGGAGGCCTAATTAATCATTTGTATAAAAAGGAACAAAATATTCAGAGATACTGGGGGTTTTTTCATGCCCTTTCTCTGTCACTGGTTTGCTGTGTCATCGGCAGGCACACAGAATGCATTAATGGCATTTGCTTTAAAAAAAACGGCTTAGGTGGGAAAAGGAGTAAAGAATGGTTAAAAAAGAATATTTAAAGCCGTATTAGGGAGGCTTGCTGAGAACTGCTGGAGCGCTTCGGTGTGTGAGGAACCACATCCAAATTCAGGGAGCTGCTGCATCTGTTTCAGCAGCAGAAAGGTCAGCGCGAGGGAAAGCAGACGGAGCCTTCTCTGGGCGATGAATGGCAATCTTAACTCACCGTCTGCCAGCCAGCAGATGAGCTGACACCATTTGCATATGTGCTGTACCTGTGAAGGTGACAGAGGGAGAGTGATGGTGGAGGCTGCGAGGCCGCCGCATCCCCCGGCTGCTGCCGGCGCCCGCCGGGCAGGCTGCCAGCCCGCTCCGCTCCCGGCCCCGCTTCTCCTGGGGAGACACTGTCCTCCAGCGGCCACAGCCGGGATTTCACCACCGGCTCTCAGGACAGGAGACGGGCAGGCTGAGCAAGCCTGGCTGGCACTTGTTTTTTTCAGGAGCAATTTGCTAATTCGAGGGGTTCGCTGAGGTTTGGGCAGCTCCTGGGCTCGGGGAGGTGGGGAGAGGTCTGCACTTCCAAACTCAAGGCACCTTCTGCTGTTCCGGGTTGGCTCCAGGACTAAATACAGTTTTTAAAAATAAGGCCTCTACTGCCAAAGGAAAAGCAAAACACACTAGGTTTTTGCTTTGAAAGTGGTGTGGTTTTTGCTTTGAAAGTGGGGCATTCCCACACTTGCCAATCCATTGGGATTTCTGTTTAGGGGTCACCCTTTACCTTCTGCTCTCCCTTATATTCTAGTTACCGCTGCCTGGCTCTTCTGTACTGGAGGATGTTCCGACTCAAGAGAGACCACGCGGTCAAGTATTCGAAAGCGCTTATTGAGTATTTCAAGGTGCATTACTTGGTGCATGGATTTAGATCAATGTGTCATTACAGGGGACAGAGCATTGTACTAAAACAGTAGCTGTGCTGGGCTGAGTTTTTCCTCTGTGAAGTCAGTGGAGTTTTACCATAGACTCCCATGGCAACACCTGATCTCCAGTCAGTTCTGTTGTCTTCACAAGGCCCCCTCTCTGAAAAATACATACTGTGTCCCCTCACAAAGGATGATAAATTTATTGTACTAACAGGTAGTTTCAGATTATTCTTGGTCAATTGTCCTGCTCTGTTGCGAATAGGTTTTGGAGATTTTGCTCTGAGAATCCCCTCCAGGATAACACCTCCCACTAGACTACCTATGAGTTGAAGACTTTGATTTAGATCAGTCCTCAGATGTAGGGCTTAGCAGGATCAATAGGTACGACAGTGCAGTGGGACCATCTTCTTACCCAAGTGACTGTCAAACAGCCCACGCTGCCTTCAGTGGGAGTTGTAAAGAAGCATCAGAGGACACCTGCCATGTGCTTGACACGGCACTGTTGGCTTCTCCTTCCTACTTTGCTTCCACTTCCCCTGCTTCTGGTTTTCACTCTCTGGCAAGTACAAACACTGGTTATTTTGAAAAAGTCCAGAAGTCCCTCAAAGTATTTTAATATATTTTGACAGGCAACCTTTCCCTGGAAAGCACATCAAGAGCAAAACCTTCCAGGTGGAGCTCACCTAGCAGTCAGTCCATCCAGCATTTGATGTACAAACACAAAAATAAGCCTTTATCAGCCTAATTTTTTAAAAAAGTTTGAATGTACAAGTCTTTAAGACAAACTGCTTTGGGGGACCTGAACAGTCTTTGAACCCAGGGCTCATCTAGTGGGTTTTTTGCAGACCAAGGAATCTTGAAATGAAAAACATCCATCCTTTGACATTTTGTTAATAAAAAAATTCAAATACAAGCACAAATGCTCATGACCAGATTCTGAACACGTGAGGACAGTGAAAGGAATTGACAGATCCGTTATTGTCAAATAGAAATTGAAATCAATGTAATTGCTTTAAAAATTTTGCAAGATCTATAATTCAACATGTTATATTTCTAACAATGACTTGATTTCAGAGGAAAGAAATATGTGCCTATTACAGTACTTTATTTTTCTTTACAAGTTCAGAGAATAGCAGCATTAAGAAAAGGATGGTCAGGCTCTCAGCCATATAAAATGTCTCCTACAAGCAGACAGAAACTGTTTAAAGGAAAACATAAAATGGACTTACTCTCTGCTATAGTCAAGAAGAGCTTGGGTTTTTTCAGAGTTCCTGCTGATATAATGATGGCATAGTTTCACATTAGAAAGTATTCTCACCTTTGAAAGTAAAAATGGAAAAAAATCCATTTGCTATAATTTTCAGTGGAAAACAAGCCAATTCTCCACTCCATTCGTATTTGGTATCTAAAAGCTTTCAAAACGAAGTTACATGAAATACTGGCTGCATTAAGAACTTCCACATATATTATCAATCAAAGAAAGATTTTAAACCTTGTCACACACGTTTGCAGGGAAAATTAGACACGCTTTTCCTTTAGCAAATAAAAAATGATTATTTAAATCTCCTTTTAAGTGTTTTATTTCCATTATAAAAAAAGCTAATGCAGCAGAGAATTAAAAAGAAGGCACAGTTATGCAGGGGCAGGCACATTTGAGAGTATAAAGAAACCAGGAGAATGGTTAGCAGTAGGCAAACTGGGATAAGAGATGGTCCCTTACAACATTACACTGTTTCAAATCCTTTCCCCCCACCTTTCTGTCATGGAACTGAGATTAAGTGGGACAATATACCTAAAACATGAGAAAAAAAGATGGGGGAGTTGTACAGTAAGGCAAGGTTGGTTACCTGTACAGTGGAAGTACCCTCGACTCCACTTCAATTTCTGTATTTTCCTGCCTCCAACTCTGTAAGTATACTCAGTTTCCATTACACTAGAAAGATGAAGGCCAATAGCTCTGCAAGAGATCAGAAAAGAAAGGAGAAAAAGAAACAAAACTGTTCTGCGAGAAGAACAAATGCCAAGGATTCCCACGTTGGTTCTGTTTAGGATGGTAAATGAAAACTTTTCCTTTTCACACATTAGCCCTTCCTGCCAAAAAAAAAAAAAAAACCAAAAAAAAACCACCAAAGCTCGCTTTTCATATCCTTTACCTGGGCCGTGGAAGGCCAGTGTCAAAATGCAGGAAGAATACCAGGGCACACGTGGCACCGGTGTGATCACTGCTGAAATACAGCCAGTGTTGGGGTGCACTTGAAAGATATGGGAACCCAAGAGGCAATTGAGAGGACACATCAAAACTGAGACAACAAACATATTTGAAGAGAGGCTCAGGACATATGTCCAGCTTAGTGCAGAACAGATTAAGAGAGGATATAATCATTGTGCATATGGAAGTCGAACTGATAACTGATAGCAGGTGACATGCAGTTTTGCTGGCATTGGACCAAAAAAATCCAAAAGCTAGCACTAAAGTTAAGAAAATTCAATCTTAAAACTGAGAAATAGTATCTGTTTTTCTAACTGTGAGGTCTGCAAAACACTAAAACAGGACACAGGACAACAAGGAGAATAAATAGTGTCTTGGGATTTCTAAATGCCTAGCTATCCCTTTTAAAAAGAATAAAATAAACTTCAAGAGTAATTTAGTTTTTTGTAAAAGTTCCATGATTGGTGGAAAACAGAAATTGCAGACTACACGCCTTGGGATATTACTCTTGGCTTGAAATCGATGAACATCTGAAGCCCCTTGATTACCATTTTTCCTTCCTAAGCCATGAGAGACCAAGAGTTTTTGTACTGCTGTTACTGCTTGTAACTCCTGCAGTTTACAACACCTGCAGCCTTGCATTTAAAACAATATCCATAAACAGATCTCAAGCTGCAGGACTTTGCTTGTTCTCCCATGGATGTCAAGAAGGGAAGATTGTTCTCCAGCACACAATTACCTGCATGTATGGTTTCAGGGAAGAGTGCAAGGAGGTCACTTTCCTCTGAAGGATCAAAGCCTGGCCATTGCTGAATATGAGGGTGTGGATGGGACCAACTGGCAAAGCTTCATTTCTTAGACTTCTGATTTTTATATCCTTCTGTCTCACAGGCCCAGGGTTAAATTAGTCACTGCACTTGAGAGAGGGGAGGAGTTTTTCCACAGGTCAAATGGGCAGGCACCTGCCAGTAAATTCCCCTCAGCTCTTGCAGGTTAACTACTAGAATCATTTTATCTATCCAGTCTCCATTACTGCTGATACCTGAATTTATCCTGCTCTGTATATACAGTGCTTGTATAAGGTGTCTCTCCTCAAGCAGTGAAATTGTTTAGTCTAAGGAAGTATACCAGATAGAGTCTTAATGACTCCAGATATACACTTGATCTAATGTCCCCTTCTGGGGATTTCTGGGGGGGGAAATCCTTCAGCTAGGAAAACCACGAGTCTACATAGGCAGTCTCTCTGACCCTGTGAATGCTGCTGTGTTCAGACCAAGGGAAACAGCTCAAGAGGAGCTATCATGAGGGAGATTCTTGAGCCCCGTGGTTAGAACAGCTACCTGAGCTGAGGGACCCTCGATTCACATCCCTGAGGTCAGCCAAGCTGAGCACACTTGAAGGTCTTGAAGGTCCTAGAGGAATGACATTTGTCACTGGGGGCAGGAGAGTGGGAGGAAAGCTTTCTGATTTTCTCCATCACATGAAATTCCAGCCTAAACTTCACAGAGTCCTGACAGCACTTTTCTGAATTCCCATGATTTCTGTGGAAAGGTTCCATTTCAGCTAATGTGTTTCTCTAATCAGCCCCTGTCCCAGGATGTTTAATAGACTGTGATTCAAGTCTGTTCTGCAGCAGTGCTTCATCACAACACCAAACTAGGCTGACTGGGTTTATTGCATCATGAGATGCAATTGCCTCATTTTCTTTACATTTCTGTACTTTTACACTCTTTGATGTTTTCATTTTGTGGTCTTATACAAATTATATGCATTGTGAATTACTCTTTCCTTTCCAGAATTCATCAAAAGCTGCCCAGAACCCATCTCCTTGGGGTGCCAGTGGAAAGTAAGTCGCATAGAAACTTACATCAGATTGGCAGTCAGAAATCATATTTTCTTACCTGCAGTGTGGTTTCATACTCTGGTGGTTTTAATCCCAACACCTTTTAAATAACTGTATTAACATCTGTTTCCAGGAGCACAGGAACTCCATCACCTATGTCCCCCAGCCCCTCTCCAGTCAGCTCTGTAGGATCCCAGGGGAGCACTGGGGCCCCTTCCTCATCTCCTATCATCAGCATTCCTCAGCGAATTCATCAGATGGCTGCCAACCATGTCAGCATCACCAACAGCATCCTGCACAGTTATGACTACTGGGAGCTGGCTGACAACTTGGCCAAGGAAAACAGAGGTGAGTGAGGCAAGGCAATGGGCTATTTTAGAAGACTATCACATGATTTGGATCAGAAAAATAACTATTTTGATAGGAAACTTGTCTGCAAAGTAGGGATGCAAGGGTGTTTTTCTCCTTTGGTCTGTTCATAGCCTGTTCATGGTCTGTTCCAAAACAGCCCAGAAAGGCAATTTTGATAGCTGTCTCATTTAGAAGAATCTAATTTCTTCCTTTATTTGGGTGACCAGGACTTGTGACAGACAGGTTGCAGACATAGCTGTGGGTGGCACTCACTGCCATCTGTGTCATTCTGGAGAGAAAGAGCTTCTTGCCCCCAAAGTCATGGACCTGGATGGGATGTGTTTAGCCACAGCTAAACAGCCACAGCTACTGTTTTGACCACGTCAAAAAACAAGAGAACAATTTCTTTCTGCAGAAGGAATGAACAGCCCCTAGCCCTCCCCCCATCTGAAGCAGACACAAATGGCAGTGAGGTGCTTCACTCCCTCTTCAGTGCAAACTTCTCGTAGCTGAACTGGTTTCCATGAGCATGTGCCTCAACATCTGGCTTGATGGTAAATTATTCCCCGGTTTTCAGGATAAATTATGTGTCATCCTGTTTTGACACCTAAGTGTAGGAGTGTATATATGAGTTGGGGGGCTAATCTCCCATTGCAGTTGATGGAGCTTTGTTTAATACAAACAGCAGAGTTCAGAGTGCTGTTCAGTTCACCCTGAAAGGCAGACAGAGATACAATCCGTGTGGCTAACCACAGCTGCCCACTGCACTGCCACTCTGTCCCCTGTACATCCTATGTTAGATCTCCAGTCCAGGCTGTACATAATCAAGTGCCTGAGAGTGTGGGCACTACATGCCTCTAAGTAGGCAACTGAATTGTCCCTATCTATGGCAAGGGGGGTTGGAACTGGGTGATCTTTAAGGTCCTTTCCAACCCAAACCATTCTGTGATTCTAAGTGCCTAGTGTCTAGTTAGCCAAATTACTCCTTAGGCTGGGTTGACCATGTTGTACAGGCCTCTATTTCTCTGTCATGGTAGCTTAAATATCTAGCGTATCACTTACATATCATTAGACACTTGTGTGTAGACTTTTTGATTTAGTTGTCCCTAATCTCAGAATAAATCTTGCCCAGCATCTGTTTGCTTTATCAAGACTCAATGGAAATTAATGAAAAGCAAAGCTGAAGAACTGACTGTTTTGTTCTTTAAAAAGAAAATTGTTGTGCATCAGCCTGTAACATCATGAACCACGGCGCTTTAAAATTAATCTCACCAGCACTAAACTTGCATTCCCATGAAATGTTCAGCTTGACTCAATTTGCAAGAGAATAAAATCTATTAAAGGGTGACAAGTAGCAAATAAAGCTTCACTCTTCTGATACTGAATCTTTTTTTTCCCTGCAGATTTTTTTAATGACCTGGATGCTTTGATGGGACCTATCACCTTGCACAGCAGTATGGAGCATTTAGTTCAGTACACTCAGCAAGGACTTCACTGGGTGCGGAATAGTGCTCACTTGTCATAATGACTGCTTGCCATTCACATGGACAGTATAGCTTTCATGGATAATTCAGTTATTCTGGACACTGTGCTACAGAAATAGTCAGCCACAGCATTGATCCAAACAAAGGTGAATATTTCTTCAATATCGAGCAAAATTTTTCCGACTGTAGACATGTATGTGTGCAGCGGTACAATTTACAATGATGTCCCTTCGGAATGAATTGTTATGTATCAGTCTCCAAGCATTTTCATACACTAGAAATACGATAAAGAACTGATCTTGATGCACAAAACATACACTTTCTATTCTTGTACTAAAAACCTCAAAACCCAAAATCTCATGGGTTGATTGAACCGAGTGCAAGAAGCACAGATCCCTCTTCAGGAAAGCTCAGAAAAGATTCTTAACTTTAAGCTTGTACTGAAATCCTGGTGGCTTCAGCAGAACTTAAAAGCACATACACAAGGGCTTTCCTGAACTGGAATGAATGAGGGCAAATTATAGACAAGGAGAACTTTTACTGCAAGCATGGACACATCACAGAAGTTTCAGTATTAATGTGCCATCTCCCTGTTACTTCTCCACTGGAGCACAGAGAGGAGTTGCGTAGCCCCATTAAGTCGGACAAAGACAGCATTCCTTCATGTGCAATAAGTTTCAACAAATTGCATGCATTTCTTTATCTCCTGTCTTTTTAAGTAACTTTACCTCATGTTCAGTTCCTCACCAACAATACAACCTACGGTATCAAGCAAAAGGCCTGAGAACAGACTTGCCGATAGCAAGAACTTAAAAGAGACAGTGGAAAATCGCATTTCGTTACTGACAGTAAATAGATAATGAAAAAATATGGCAAACAGCAATCCACTTAGGAAAGAAAATGCGTTAATTTCAGCTGCACACACACAGAGACAGATATTTATAAGAGTTGTTGGCTTTGTATGGGAAGGCTTCATCCTGCAGATTTTGACTTTCATATCTTTTTCATCTAGCAGAAGCTTGCAGCATTTTCTTCCAAGCTGTATGGGAGCATTACATGCAATTTCCTTTATCTGGGAAGCTGAGTTTGCTGCTCATCAGGCTAAGAACTGTTTCCCATCATAATCCTCTCACTCTCCATGCATAATCCTCAACTAGGCTTTAACGCTTCTTGATTTATGGGATGTTTTCAGTTCCTGTTGACAGGCTGTGTTTTTCATGCCGGAAGAATTAATCCCACAATAATTGGAGTTTAATTTGGGTCAGCTGAGGTCAAGGCCAGTTCATATCAACTGTGCTTGCATTCAGTCCATTTTTTTTCATTTTCAGGGATTTTCACATTTGGGGGGGGTGATGTCTGTATCAGAAATATAATTGTTTTGCAGTCAGATTTGCAGCCTTTACTCAAAGCATCAGCTCCAGTGACTTCCAGTGGACTGTTCTTGTCCGAGTCACTAGTTGGATCTTCTTGTTATTGTTTTCTAGTCTGATTTACTTACATATTAAGGAATGTGAGTACAAAAGACACTTGCAATAGAAGATACAAGTAGAAATAGCTACTGATATAAATGGTTGATTAAATGGTCCTTGCTGCCTTTTTTTTTCTTCCCCATTTTTGAAGACCTGCATTTTGAAGAAAGATACCAAACAATGCAGCATGATTTCTCAGTAAAATGTCTTTGGTAGCACAGCTATGTACTCCATGCTAAAGAGTGGGCTGGTGAGCACCCTCAGCCTCACATAGCTGTGATTTTGGTGAGGCTGCTTAGCATAACTCCAGCTATCGCTCAGACTCAGAGCCTTCACTGTGTTCTTTGGAGCAGCTCAGCAGGGTAGCTACCAAGGAACTGCTCAGCCCCAAGATGTCCTGGGACGATATTTATGTGCCCATCAGTGCTCAGATACTTCCCCCACAAGAGAAGTCCTGAGCTTGGCTGTGGTCACCTCTTAGCATGGATTTGAGTGTTAGAGGGTGGCTGGCTCTAAGAGTGAACATGTACATGCCTTTAAATGACAAAACACACAACCTCTGAGTCCTCCTGTCACTCTTAACCCTGGCTGTTACCCAGCCCAGAAGGAACACAGTTTGTTTCGTCACAACTATCGTGGAGAACTTGATCCGTGCCTTTCTGTTTATCACTTTCCTGATCTCCAGCTATGGAAGTCTGTCAGGATTTACTAGACTAGTAGCAACGGATTCTGTCAGCTACTTCACTACCATATGAAGGTACTGTGGGATTTCTCCTCAGATCAGAAAAGTGAAATTCCAGTTAGATTAGCTTTGTTTTCTTTGACAGTGCCTATGATGTTTATCTTCAGATAAGTTTGGGGTTTTGGGAGCCCTTTCTGCTATTTAATGTTGAGAAATTTTAGAAGTGACATATATTACTTGCCTTAAATGGAGTTTAGTTTTCTCGCACATGTGGCATTTGAGTTTCAAATATTGAACTTTGAAGCATGTTTATTTTACTAAGATTGGGATATTTTTATTAATCATGATGAACTCTTTATATGTGTATAATATGTCAAGAAACTTCAAAGAAATGCAAGAATTAGTGCTGTTCTGTTGTAACATTTCCAAGTATTGAGGATCTCTTGCAGATGATTGTCCTTTCCTGTACGTTGTTTTTATATTGAATTATTTTGGCTGAATACCCATTGTTTCCATGGAAAAACACACTGTTTTTTAGCGTTTGTGCAGGCATCATCTGTGTTGTCTGATGAGTGTGCTGAGCCTTAATTTCTGGTGGTTCAACAGGATGAATGGATTAGAGGGTTTGGCCTTCTCTTCATAGGGTTTCTTGCAGCTATACTATTTTGGTGAGGTTGTTTAGAATACCCTTCTGTTCAGGCTATTTGCCCGAGGGTTTTGGCTGATTAGATGACTGAATGTGGCATGGTGACAACAAACACTTCACTTGATCTTCTTAGGGCCTGGTCTGGAAAAGTGCATGTGACTTTTAGGTCTGGTCCAGTTAAGCATATGCTCCACCTTAAAAACCTGAATAATATTAGGCATTTCACACTGAGTCACTCAGTGTGTTCTGGATAGGATCAGAGGAGACTGTCTTTCTTTGGGGCTCCATGAAAAACAATGACTTATTTTAATCTGTTGTAAAAGTCTGGGAATATGCGGGCTTCTTTGTGCCATAGCAATGTTCAGGTTCATTTTGAGAAAGTAAGAAGTCATTCTATACAAATCCAGAAGAATCATAGAATATGCCAAGTTGAAAGGGACCCACAAGGATCATCAAGTCCAACTCTTGGCCCTGCACAGGACACCCCAAGAATCACACGTGTGTCTGAGAGCATTGTCCAAATGCTTCTTGAACTCTGTCAGGCTTGGTGCTGTGACCACTTCCCTGGGGAGCCTGTTCCAGTGCTCAATTGGGTGAAAAGACCTTTTCCTGATATCCAACCTAAACCTCCCCTGTCTCAGCTTCATGCCATTTCTTCGAGTTCTGTCACGGGTCACAAGAGTAAAGAGATTGATAGCTGTGCCTCAAAGTCCCTTAAGGAGGATGTTGAAGACCACAGTGAGGTCTCCCCTCAGTCTCCTTTTCTCCAGATCATGCCCGGAGGGAGAAGTTTGCGTACAAACAAAGGCTTCTGATCAGTAAGGGTTGGTAAAGAAATGGAATGGATTCAAAGGAACCGTGTATTGCAGGTGGATGTGACAGATGCAGAACAGCCTATAAGATCTATCAGAGAGCAAGATCATACAGATCTTGCCTTAACCCTTTACAGTATTCCATGGTGGCATGAGTGACAGGTAAGAGCAAAGCATATGCAGAGGTTCAAGTGTGGCCAAAAGTCAGACACGTCCTCCCTGTCACATAACAGGGTACCCAAACCCCTTGTTTGCCTGTTTCTTTTGTCCAAATACCACAGGGCTCCAAAGGAAGAGATTATAGTGAACAGAGGACCGTAGGTAAAGGAGGTTAAGAAGATCAAGCCCTAAGTGTAGATACACATATGTATATACTGTAAATCTAAATAGTAATAAAAGTCACTTGGCATGAAGGATATGACTAGTGCCTACAACTGATCATCAAGTACTCATCACTGATCAGCCATATTGCCTCAGAAGTGCAGTAGCTGTTGTCAAAATAATTTGTGTAGCTAATTAATTTATACGAAATGCATCTTCGGGACTGTGCCATAGTATCTCTTTTGTAATACAAATGTTCAACCATTTTTCATGGCTACTGATTCAAATCTACATCACTGAAATGTCAGGATATCTTTTCTTCCCTGGATGAGAACATGTACTTAGACCTGGCTAATCTGTACTTAATTTATCTATCCAAGAGACTTTAGTAGTCACCAGCCTTAATGCATATACAGTATATACTATTCACTGACTTAGTAGTAGTTTTTAATCCAAATGAAATTGGAATTTGCAAAATGACTTGGATTAATGGCGTCTGCCCAAGAGATCCTGCAGATGTGACATTAAATGATTCATGATTTTAGGCAGGAAAGGTTGAATTTTATGTAAATAACAGTGGCTTAATTCCTTGATCTTTTTACGAGAAGATTTTTTTAAAATTAAGAGATTGTCAAAGCAATAGGTTTTTTAACTCCTAAATTTTCTGGTGGGTCACGAGTTCATGGTAAAAGCTATATTAAGAACGTCTCCCTCTGCAATATGCCTTGCCTTTACATAATCCTCTTAATGCTTAATATGTCAGAAAGAAATGTTTCTCACAGCGATAGCAACATTTCCCTCCCCCATTCAGGGAGAATCCTCAAACTAAAGAATAAAATCTCCTGGCACAATAGAAGTACAAACAATGCTTGAAGAATATGGTCTTGTTAAGGTAACAACTGAAGTTCAGCTGGTGAGGACCTAACATGCCTCTCATTTTGGTATACTTTTGTTAGCATTTACATCACATATTTGAACTCACTGTGTTTGAAACTAAGGAACTAGTCCAATTTTCATGTCTTAAAAAGGCCTGGTTGGTCTGACCGATATCATAATTATAATTTTTACATTAGCTTATGTACTGTTGCACCGAGGGCTGGGAAGGCATGTAACCACAGAAAAATTTGTCAGAATGCTTTCAGAAAAGCTTTTGGATGATCTTATGTTTAGTCTGTCTCAAAAAATGCAGAACAACATCTCTAAGCCAATGTTGTTAGCATGAAAATTTAGCTACTTTAATGTGTCTCATAAAGCTGCTATTTGCCCTCAGTAAGGCCAAGACTCCATTTGCAGCATCACTGGTCGCTGTGCTGTAAATTGCTGTTAAGGTTAATTAAAAAACTGGGAAAGTCATTTTAGGCCCTGTTTGTGCTAACCTGACTAAAGCTACATAGAGGAAAAACACTAAGATTTAGAGCATCCAGGGCTCTGTTGTCCTTTCAAAAGACTGCAGTTTTCCTCAGTGAGTCAGGTTATATCCAGTTGGGGCTATTTCTTCAAGTAGCTCCTCCCCCTCCATTTGCTGTCTGGCGGTGTTACTCTTGGTAGCCCACAAGTATGCCTGCACTTTCAGAGGTGTTTGCTACTTTGGCAGCACAAGCTACCTTTCAAACACGGTGCTGGAGCACAGAGCAAGTAACCCACAGGTTGCATAAAGGGCCTTGCTTTTGCCCCCCAAACAGCAGCAAATACAGCAAGTCTCCCTTGCTTTTTCAGTCTGTGAGCTTGAATCTCACACATTGTAGCTTGAAGCCCAGCCTCATTCCTGCTGCCCTTGAAGGATTCCAGAGGGTCCAAGGAAAATTACACAATTAGGGAGAAAAAAAGGGGGATTTCCTCTGTCCCAAGGCACTTATTCCTTTTTTGGGAGTGAATATAGTGAACAGCATGGATGATAAGGCACTCAGGTCTCATGTTGCTCATATGTACTAACATGGGGATACTTAACACTTATCTGCCTCATAGGGCTTTATGAAAATTAATTAATGTTTGCAAATCACTTTGTATCCTCAGAAGGAAAGTGCTGTATAAGGGCTATGAAAAAACTGCTAAGTACAGTGGATGAATTTTGCCCCTGAGTCTGGAGCTACAAGACCCTCAAAATCCTTAAATACCATGTAAGCTCTTGATGTAAGCACCAGAGTGAATAAAACGTCTGCTTAGTGCTGAGGGGAGTCACAGCCTAGGTGAAATTGCCATTCCCATGGTATCTTTAATCTGCGATCCTGGTTGAGAGCAAGAATTACAACCACACATAAGGGGACAAACAGCATAAGTTAGCCAAGTGCTGCATGGCCATCGAAGACTTCCACATTTTTTTATGGCTTTCAGCCACTTTGTATTTCTGTGGAAGAAATTTTTACAAAGTGTGTTTCTCATAACAGCCTCAGAAGTGTTCAAATATTTGTTATTCCAACTCCAGCTTCAAATAACTTCAAATCAATGGAAGTTTTCTCTTAGAATGGTGCACTGCAGAGAGAAGTAGTTGCTTAACAAAACATTGAAAAAAAAGTCTCTCTCTCATAAGATGCACATTACGAGTAATTGAACTGGGAAGTCAGAGATGCACTGGGAGCACAATACAATAGTTACCTTCCCAAATCACACCATTGTTAGCCAGCATCCCCAGGTCAAACTCCCAGCTCTTTTCTGACACATTACACCTAGAAGTCATCAATAAAACACTTCACCAAGGATTGAACACCAGTCAAATCAACAAAGTGTTCCTATTGTGGTCTGTGTTAATCAGTCAATACTAACAAGTCCTTCCTTAGCATTAGATACCTTTTCTCCGCCACTTGGCATTCTTAGATATGGAATTCTCACCCTGTCAACAGACATCAAAGGAAACACTTCCTGCAGGAACAAGCTAGACATAGATATTTACCAAAGTACAGGCCCTTCTTATTCTTTTTCTCACTTCCATTTTGGAATATATTTCTATTGAAAAAGGGTATTTTCATTTGCAGTTTAGATTTATCATAGAATATTAGATGTGTTTGGGTTGAAAGGCACCTAGTTTGAACCCCCCTGCCACAGACAGGGACACCTTCCACTAGACCAGGTTGTTCAAAGCCCCATCCAACCTGGCCTTCAACACTTCCACAGATGTGGCATCCACAACTTCTCTGGGCAACCTGTTCCAGAGGTGGACACTGTACTCTAGGTGGGGTCTCATGACAGTAGAGTAGAGGGGGAGAGTCACTTCCCTCAACCTGCTGGTCATGCTTTTTTGGCTTTCTGGGCTGCAAGTGCACATTGCTGGCTCATCTCCAGCCTCTCATCCACTGGCACCCCCCAAGGACTTCTCATCAGGGCTGCTCTCAATCAGTACATCGCTCATCTGTATTGATATTGGGGGTTGGACTAACACAGATGCAGGACCTTCTACTTGGCCTTGTTGGGCCTCAGAAGGTTCACATGGGTCCTTTCCTCAAGTCTGTCAAGGTCCTTCTGGATGTCAAGGTCCCTTTGGGGATCTTCCTGCAGTTCTAGACATTTTCTTCCTCAACTCCATCTCCCAGCCTAGGCTTGTGACATGCAGGATAAGGTAGAGTTGAAATTAGTCACAGGGAAAAGGTGAAAGTCAGTGCAGAGTTACTCCAAGCAGCTCAGGACTTTTATTCTTTCTTCTCATTCCCACCCCACCTGTGGGACTGGCACCCACCTCATCCCATTATTCCTAGCAAGACAATTCAGTTCCCTCTTGAGGAAGAGACAGTGGGTGCTGATGATACCATGCACAATTTCTGACAGCTCTTCTCCTCTGCATGGAAAGGCAGCAGATGGGAGAGCCCATTAATCTGGGGAATGTGTTGGTGACTCGAATACCTTGTGTGAAACAGAAGTGCAGCTGGAGGGGTTCCAGCAGCATCTCCAGGCCCAATGTCAGACCCTGGCCTGACAATTGTGTTACCCATCTGCTTGAGTAAGCACTGCCACTTTATGGCCCTGCAGTAGAACGAGCAGGAGCTGGTGGTCTCACACCTGTGCAATGACCTTCTTTAGGCCATTAAGGACACAAAATCAGCCTTGTTATATAGGAAGGGAGGGTGAAGTGGGGGAGAAAAAAGATCCTGATTTAAACACAAAAGTTGGAATTTGCCTCGTCTTGTACTGAAGGTCTGAAATAAGCAGAGTGAATCACACCCTAGAAATGCTTGTTTCTGTCCAATGGCTATGAAGGGAATTTAGGTGATGAGCTCAGATATAGAGGTGTCATAAATCCCACCCCAGGTTTACAGTCATACCTATTGCTGACAAGAATGTGTGATGAAATTGGTAAATATTGTAGGATGTGCTTAGGCAAGATGGGGCTGAGGTCATGGTGGGAGAGAGCAGATATGCAGGGAAATAGGTATGCAGTAAATACAGTTACTTCTGAGCTGTTTCAAGCATACATTTTAGACTTGGACCATCTCTTGACAACTCTGTAAATGGGCCTAAATATGAAGTAGTTCCTTGAGAAATGATTGAGCACCTTTCTTGTATTAAGATTACTGAAATAGCAAGAAAATTTATTTTACATTTTACTAAACACTTGCAGGCACTTTTTCCATATGCTGCCTGGAAGCAGAGCTGGCTTCCTTTAAAGAAGGAGAAACAGTTCCTCTGTAGGTGACAAAAGATATGCGATTGGTTGTGAGCCCAAATGAGGCCAATATTACTCTTTCTTATGGAAATTCAGCGTCATTTTTCAATTCACTATGTGAAAATGACAATTTTATCCATGATGAACAGCCTATAGACCACACAGGAACACCCAGAGCTTGTGACCTGCCTGCAGACCAGCAGTCCTATAGCAGCTCCAAGTGCTGGCTACCCTTGCTCTTGGTGGAGGCAGAAAGAGCAGTGGTGCGTTGAGAGCTTCAGAGCAGCCAGGTCAGGGTGTGCTTGCTGTATCATTGGTAGGCTGTCTCTTTCCATGGATGGCAACAGGAGGGGCAGGAACCAAAGCAGAGGAGCCAAAGCAGAGAAGCCAGGCAGTGTGAGAGCTGCCCAAGGCTAATCCCTGGTTCTTCTGTGCAGGAACAGTGGCCCATGCTGACCATGGCAAATGGAGACAATAATGGGTATAACAAATCATGACTGCACACACACTTACTGCCTTTAGCAACTCCCTGCCTTCCTGGGCATGTTATTTATGGAAACCTGGACTGCAGTGCTGTCCGCTGACTGGTGCCATGTTGCAGTAGTCCTACAGAGTCCTACAGAGACTCTCTTCCATGAAGCTGCCACAATGCAGAAGCCAAAATGAAACCATGCTGAGGGTGGGTGAGGGAAACAAATAGGTGGAGAAGACAGTAAAGGGCCAGCAAAATAACAGGATGCTTAAATTTGTCATTACTTCTCCAGTCAGTTGCAACAATCACAGAGACCCCTGCCAATCTCCCATGCTGCACGTAGCACCACTGGCTGAAGAGGCAGTGTGGCAATCCCAGTGTGGGATCCAGCCATTGACCATCCTTCCTGACGGGCACTCTGGCAGTGCACACGGTGGCTGGGGAGATACTTGTGCATTGCAACTCTTCCCCATCTCCCCTTTTCACACAGTAAACTCCTACGTGGCTGTCCCTGGCCAGATAAGGTACACAGAGACCAGTTTATGACTAGAATTACTTTTGTAACAACCACAGAGAATCATTTCCATATCTCACTTACAGCAACAAATGCCAGCAGGTTTTTTGTAAAATTATTTGAGTCGGGATGGCTTTGTTTGCAGCTCATAAAATATCACTCGTGTTTCTCTCTGAGGATGTGCTACCCAAGACCTCCCTCATCCTTCTACAGCAGTTTTTCTCTTTCTGCTGACCATAATCCCACAATATGTCCCCATACAGCAGGCAATATTGTTTACACAGATTAATAAACAGAGTATTCTGTACAGTAATTTATGCTGTAAAGTATGTACATATATCACAGTAGCAGTCACAAATGCTTTAAACTGCCTTTTTTATTAGATGGGTTAGCATTTCCGCCCTTGCTCCAGAATACTTTAAATTATTTTTATCTTTTGCATTAGGTATTTTTTTAGTTGCTGCAGTTTGACCCAATTATTGACAAAAAAAAAAAAGTCTTTACGGTAAATAAATACCTAAAATTTAAGTAGAAATAGCATATTCACTGCCCATCCAACTAATATAGCTCTGACTATGATTACAAAAATATATGGTATACTCTTATGTGTGTAACATAGTATATGCCAGAAATCATATTCCACTTGTGATCAATACAAACAAGAGCTTTAGTAACTTCCACCTATTTCATTCTTCCATTGTGAGACAAAAACATAATAAACTACTTAATGTAAAATGTTCCCCGTGAGAGCCCTGGTCTTATTCCTCCCTCAGGCAAAACTCACATTGGTGTCAGTGGGAGCTTTACCTAAGTAAAAGTACAACATAGGGACATTACAAAAATAAATATATCACGTATAAACAGTACTTGTGCTTTGTAGTCATTCCTTTCCTCTTTAGTAAGAAACATAGGGTAGATGCTACATCTGTAATGCTCCTCTCCTTTCCTTCTGCTGTACAAGTAAAAAATTGAGATTCAGAACCAATTGTATTTGTTCCATTCGCTCAAGCAAAATAGAAATCTTTCAGGGATCAGTTCCGAGTCGAACCAGAACATACAAAAACAAATTTGCATTTGTTTGTTTTCATGTTAAATTATGTTACACAATTAAACAGATTATTGCATACAGAGGAAATGAAATTATTAATGACTTGTTTTACCGTTTGGAGATTTTGCTATGTCCGCAGTTCATGTAAAACTCATGTAGCACAGTTTCTGGGATGGTGAAAAATCCTACTGTAATGTAACAGAATGAGCCTTAAGGATTTGTAAGAATAAGCACTTTTATATTAAAAAGCAAATATTAATTCATCAGTAATATTACTTTTTTAATGTGACAATAAACCATGAATTCAACATCCTTCTGTCTCAATTATGCCTCATCTGTCTCTTTCTTAAACCTTTTTCTAAGGGAAATAATTGCCTGGTTTGCTGTTGCAGTTTTTGGTTCCCATTGCAGTTGCCTTTGCTCCTGCCTAAGTCACCTACCTTTATCCGCACTTCCTTTGTGGGTGAGCTCATTTGCAACCTTTCCCCAAGGAAGGAGGAAAGGCTCATTCATCAAAGCAGATCTCATTAGCAGGGTACCAGATTTAACTGGGGTGTCTGGCAGAACCAAAGATGTGGAAAGAGGTTGCTCTCTGGGGAAAGGAGAGCAGAGTCACTACTACATTTTAGTGAGGCACAGGATAAGCACATCACCAATCCAAACTTTTCTTTATGCAGATGGAGGACACAAGTCCCTGTACCCAAAGGCCACTGACATTTCTAACTGGTGCCAAGACAGCCACAATCTCAGCAGTTGCAGAGCAGCAGTTCACAATGTACAGGCCCCTATTATGTTAAATCCACAAGAAATACAAGTACCAAGTCACTCTCCAGTCTGCTTTCCCCTATCCTCACACACACATGCACATTGTTCACCAACTATTTCCCAATTCCTATAGCTTCCTCCCACGTAGGATTGCCATCTCTTAGAAGTAATTATTCCGTACTTAGACCAAAACTTGAATGCTGTTGTTTTCACATGACCATTCAGCATCTTGTGGATCTTTTCTACTTGATCAATACCTGGGGAGTCAGGGACTGAACATTTCCCGCCTCTTACTGGCGAAGTCATGTTTTCCCAAGCAGCATCTGACATCTGGGGCAGGTACTGGCTGAACATGTCAGGTGCAGGCCAGAAGAAATGACCTTCCCAAACAATGTTTCGCATTTTGGTGACTCACCACCATACAGAAACCTGTGCCTTCAGTGGACTGTAACCGTCATGTGTCTAAGCACACCAATGGAGAGATTTTGCTGCTGGGGGTGGGGCCTGTATTTCAGGAACAAGCTCGGTTTTATGACATGCCGTGATTCATGATGTGCTGACACATGGCATCGCTGCCCCAAATCACTGCCAGGTTACTTCTGTTAGGACAGGAAAACAGGCAAAGAACAGTCTCCCCAGGCACTGCCATCGTCCAAACATGGAGACAGCTTCCCCGGGCGTTGCCTGCAGTGGCTGAGGAGCTGACATACCTTGCACCAGGGACACAATTGTCCATAGCTGTGTTTTCCAAGACCACTGAGGCCCAGAGTGAGCCCACTGCCATCTCCCACACCAACACTGGTTCAGTCCTACACACCATACACAGCTCCAATAACTTCTGCTAGTTAATGGAGCTCCTTGCTTTAGCACTGCCTCTATCCCTGAACACCTCAGCAGTTTCACGGCAATCCTGCAAAATAGTCATGCAGAATTTTACTTCCTGACTTGTTCCTCTTAAACTTCCTCTTCTCAGCGCAATTCAAGGTCAGGAAAGAAATCAGGCACCACTGAGCTAAAGACCTGGAGGGCCCATTACGATGATCTAGTCTTACTTCCCCAGAAAACACAGGCCATAACATTTCATCAAGGGATTCCTTTATGAAAGGCTAATAACTTGATGAAGAGAAGCCTAACCTTTTATTAAGGCACCCAATCTTGATTTAAAGACACTGAGCAATGAAGAATTTACCGCAGCTCTTTGACTGCTATTTCCTAAAAATTCTGCCCCAGGGCTTCACTTTGAATAGTATCAAGCCAACTGCAAAGTCAAACAGAAAAAAAACCTCAAAATTGAAGATGGAATACGTGTACTGAAAGAAAGGGTAAAAAAATAGAGGGAAATTTTGCATTTTAGGGGAGTTTCTGCTCCTAATTTGAGGAAAGTATGCATAGGCAGTAGTATTTGCTGTTCTGAAATAGAACAGGCTGTGATCTTGTTCACTAGACATGCAAGCCCACAAGACAAAACACAAAAGGAAACACTGGAACAAGTCCTGCTGAAATGCAGACCCTGTCGTTGTCTTTCACTTCATTTGCGTCAGGCTCACATTCATAACAATGTGATTCTTATATTTTCTTTGATTTAAGAATAGGAACCACCAGTATGTCTGGATGTTCCTTAAGATTAAAGCCAGGCCACCCAACTGCCTCGATAGAGATTATTAGCTTGGAATCTGTCCTATAAAGACTTACTGATCAGTATAGATGTACTGTTACAGTGTCTCCCAAGACCATTTATGCAACTCCTGACAGTGTGAATTTGTACTGATTTGATATTCTGTAGTCATTTTTCAAAAAACAGTATTACAAATCAGCTATAGGAAGCTAAGGTTACATGTGTTGAGAACTGTGACTTGAGAGTACATATGCCTATACCCAGTTTAAAATAATGAGGAACACGATCTTTTAAATACAGATCTTTCATTTTCCTTTTTTTTTCCTGCTCCCCAGAAAAAAATTTCTTAGTCCCACAGTGCTGTGGACAGCTTATGATTTACAAATCCCTCCAGGTAAAGCAGAGAGAATGGACGCTAAGCACAATGAGTATATCTGTTTTGGAAAGCCACTGGGGAAAGGGTACCCATTTTTGACAAATTTCCTTGAGAGATATCCCAGTCCTTGCAGTGCTGCCCTCTTAAAGAGTACTAAGAGCAAGCTTTCGCAGCTATGGCTAGTGAAGCATTTAGACATTGTAGCAAGATACATCATTTCAGGTGCCTGGCCCCAAATGTTGTGTCAGGCCCCAGGACACCCTCTGTACTATGTGGAGGGGTCTGTATGGCTTGGATGAACCTCCACTTGAGGGAAGAGCTCCTGGATCCAGGCAGTGGTGCCTAAACAGAGCAGTAATCTCCAGTCCCTTCTAAATCACCAAGCACCTGATGCAAGGCCCCAGACCAGACTTCCACCCTGCCGGACTAGGCAAAGTACACTCCTACAAATATTCTTCAGGGTACGGAGCAAACCTTTTAGGAAACAGGGGAGCCAGAAGGCAATAGTTCCAGGGGTTTTTATTTGTTTGTCTATTTGCTTGGTTTTTTTCAGGTCAATACAGCGAGTTATCTGTCACAGCCTGAAAGCAAGCCTTTCTTAACCTAAATAGGCCCTCTCTCAGAAAGAGACCATATTCCAAGCTGCACATTGTGACCACGTACTTATTCTTAATACTGGTGTTTGAAAAATGACTTCAGAAAATCAAACTCCCAAAACGGGCTCCACAGTCCCAACATCGGCCCCAGTACACCCTCTGCTAAGGGCCTGGGACCTGTTCCACCACAGCACGTGTGCTCCATCTTTACATTGTTTTTGCACATCTCATACTAGCAGCAGTCAGGAAAAAAATCATTAGGTGTAATGGTCCTTTGATGAGATCAACAGAGCAGTTCTTACTATCATCCTAAGCTCACTGGTGAACTGGAGAAAAAAAAAAAAAAAAGAGGAAGCTAAGAGTGATAAAAGTTCTTTAAACTTCAAGGACACAAAACAATAAACAAGGTGTCATCTGCTTCCACAGGTGACTGCAACTTGGCCAATCTGGACTCAGTGGATTGTTTTTATAGCTCTCTTCATGATGCTGAATAGGAATTTAATGAAAAGGTTTAAGTGGAGCAGACAATTTGTTCGTGCTTCATCAGAACATAAATTTTGACTGTGCAGGAATTTAAGAATCTAGGCTTAGGTCCTGTAACTAGCTCAAGCTAATAGTTTCTAATCAAACCAAATGAAATCCTCTGCTGTGTATGAAGTTGTTTGAGTTAAAACGCTGCAAGAGTAGAAGATTTAAGCTTAAACACAGTGAATGATGTGTACACAAAAAATTATTTTGTATTGTCTTGCTGCTTTAGATCAGCCTCACAAAAACCATCATCATCATCATCCAGACAAAGCCACAAGAAGAGGATAAAGCTATATGGTCTGTCTCCAAGCATAAGATAGGGGTAAATTGATACCCACTTCACATGCTTTCATAAAGCTCCTGTGAAAGCATGAATAGGTGCTTTGAGAAGATGGAAGGCAGTTGGAACCCTGAAAGCAATCCAAAATTCTCTTTTGATTATACCTTTATCGTGCATGCTTTCTGAAAATTTTACACCAAAGAAACAGAAGTGACCCAACTGGGTTTGCTTCTTCAGCTCAGCTGTTCTATTCACCTTTCCATTCACCTTACAAGTGCCAATTTAAAACATGCGGGTCAGACATAACTGGCTCATAATGAAGAGATCACATTCAGATTACGCTGCATTTATTAAAGTGTTATTAAAGGAAGAAAAAGATTCCACTAGCTGGTGTCTTCCCAATTTTAAGTAGTGTTGCAAATTGTCCACCATCCTAGTTGCCCTATCTAAAATGAACTGGACAGATCCTAATACCACTACAGCTCCTTTTCACGTAAGAACACAGAAACAAAAGCTTTGTGGATTTCAGCACCATGTATCCTCTCAATGGCACTTTCCCATATAATATTCTTCAGATACCTCCTGAACAACATTCAGCCAACTTCCAGTTCATTCACAGCTGTGAGAATTTATTGATTTCCAATATTACATACTAATATGAAAGACATATTTATCTAGCCAACACAGCAAAACAGCACTTTGGTATGAAGCAGGCTCAAAAAACAAGTAACACTTGAAAGTCATTCCTTTTTCTGCTTCAAGAATGCTTGGAGTTTTAGTTGTAGAAGACAGGACTTTGCAAACAGAGATCCCATACAAAAAACACAGCCCACAGGAGCTGCATGGGAGAGATACCTTCATCTTCAGAACTCTAAGAAAGCTTTCTGCACTGAGTCATAACAGGATGGAAAGTGGGATAGTCTATTTAACTATTTTAGTGCCTGGCTCCCCTGACAGCCCTGGAGGTCACCAACTAATGCGACATGAATTATCTATGACTTTCCAAGGAGCAATCCCCATGAGCAAGAAAGTATAGCCAGAAAATGAGGGCCTCAATACCAGAGCATGTAGTACATACAGGCAAACACATATACGGTGAAGAAGTTGTGGTTGTTTTGACATAGAAGGCACAGTTTGGCTTTGATTGTGCTACAAGTCCATTTATCAAGCTGTGTTGAGGGGGTTTGAAGGGATACACCTCCTGTTAAGTATCAAGGGGTGCTCCACCTTCAACATTGTGCTCATGCTTTCAGATCTAGGCACATCTTACAGACACACCACACAGGAATTCCAGATGGACCTGCCTTACTATCCTTCACTGCATCTTGGAGGTATGACCAGAAAACTAGACTTTCAGGATGATCTTGTAGATCGCACAGAAAAGCTCTTACCATGGAGACAGCGTGGACAGTGTGGGCAATGCATGTCAAAACTACTAACACATGAAAAGGAAGCCATGAAGAGCTTAAGGATGGCATAAAAGCAGACAGATAGCAAAAAGAAGCAATGAAAAGGCCCCTTTCAGTTAAGGGTAAGACCTTTCTTCTTAATGTGGTAGAAAAAGAAGATTTAGGAAGGTGAGATAAGGTCAGGTGGTTATCGGATAATGCAGACTTCCTGGGTAGCGAGATATCTGCCAAATGAAATGAGACAGCATGAATTTTAGATATGCCAGAGAGGAGCTGGTTACAGTAATTAAGGTCTGAGGTGATGAGCTCAGCACCGACTGTCTAAAAAACAGTACAGACAACTCAACTAAGACATCTGCTCAGGGTACAGCTGCAACCCAAACAGCTAACTAGATGTTCAGCTACTCGGTGAATGAGACAGTGAATAATGCAGAAAATATTCTTCCTTTATACCAGTGGTGAATTCTCCTCTGGCATACTGTCCGCGCCCCTTCCCAAGCTTTAAAAGATCTTGCAGAAACAAGTGGAGCAAACTGGGGGGTGAGAGGTATAAAGGCAGAGACTATCACTGGAAGAGACTGAAAGGAATGAGATTTGTTTATCTCAGAAAGGAGGCACTTAAGAAGGCACAAAGCAAGGTAAAATAAATACTTTAGAGAAGTATCTGACACTTCTCTCTACCTTACTGCATAACAGACGAATAAAGGAATATTCAATAAAATGAAGACCTCATGTATTCAAAGCTGATCAAATGAAATTCTCTTTCACATAATCTGTAATTGGACAGTGGAAGATATCACCACAGGAAGCACTAAGGTCAAGAACTGTGAAGGATTCAAAGAAGGATTGGATGGCTATATGGGTCACAGGAATATCCAGTCAGAACAATTACTCTAAACTTTGGAAAAAGTAGAAAGCCAGGCTTTTAGAATTTAAGCCAGTACCTGAGTATGGGAGAATTAAAATTAGGCTTCTGAAAGGGCAGATTATCCTACATCTTTCTCTGAGGTCCTTCTATCTTCTTTGCAAGCAGTTTCACTTTAAGGTCAGATCATCAGTCTACATGAACTACACAATTTCTATTTTCCCACTTCCACATAAGCTTCGGAGGCACTGAAAATCTTTGTCTAGCTGCAACAATGTCAGCAAATTCAAACCTGCATTTTTCCACTAGTGATACTGTCATGGCACCACCTGTAGTTAAACAGCACAAGGTGTTTTTATCCCAATTTTCTTTATCATAGGGTGGCTACAACTGTGGAGCTGCAGCCTTGCAGACATGGAGTGACAGCATTCGCTACCTTCCTCACTTCATCCCAAAGTCAAGCTTGGTCTTGCCTGCTCCTTTTCCCTGTCTTGCATTCCCTTTTACAGAAAAGGCAAAGCTTGATCAGGACTTAAGCTTAATCCAGTAGCAAGCTCTCTGTTGGGAGGCTTGTGCATAGGAACCTCCTATATCCTGACGATATCCCCCAAATAGAAGCAACATACTCTCTTCTCTGGCCATGGCACTAAACAAAAGGAGCCCCGGCTTCCTATCAAGGCCCATATGGTTAATCCATATGCTCTAAACTATATCTACCAGCTTCAGGACCTCAGGGCTAACCAGGAGATATGGGCAGCCCAGCTGCAGTGGTTCTGTATCTGTACCACAGCATGTCAGTAAATTTACTCCAAGTGCCTCTCTATTGCCTGCACAACCATGCACAATTTTCTAGGCATTGGTAGTTTTCTAGGTAGGCATTGGTGCCTGAAATCTGTTCAATTGCAATTTTAGAGCTTACATCCTCTTTTGCTTCCAGTTTTTTCCTCCTTCCCTCGCCTGGTAAACTACCCGCTGACCTCAAATTCAGCCTGTTGCTGTCCCAACTTTTCATAAGCATCAGCCCAGCAACTTTTCTCTTTCTTAACTAGGCCTGAATCTAGGCCAGCAAGAAGGCAGGGTAACATTTACCTTCCCCCTCCCCTTTTCTTCTCTTTGAATGTGGTTTGGGGGAACTCACATTCATTATGACTTGTGTGCAAAGGTTGTTCATTCTATTAGCAGGCAGATAGATATAGTTTTGGAATCTGCTCAAACTGAATCCAAATTAAAACAGACCCTAAATCCCTGGGGAGGGATTCTTCCCTTAAATCATTTTCCTACTTTTATCTGGACCTTTACTGTCCTCCTGCTTATTCCACAGGACAGTGCCATGTACTTTAATTGAGCATCATTCACTTGACTGAGCTATGTGTTCCTGAAGCTGTATTCCACTTCAGCTAACTCAACAAAGCCAAAAGGTAACTGTCCTTTTTTTTTGTGCAGCAGTTTGTGAGGTTTCTGCTCTCTGCTCAGTACCACTTCCTTAATTTTTATAATCTTGTATTACTATGAGTATTGTCTGGTAACTGTACTGATCATTACTATAATTTCTAAATCTCTTTAAGGTCTCTTTGACCCCTCAGAATGGGCCCCTTAACTTTGCCTCAGAACTGAAATCACTGAAACCATTAGAGTTTAGTTGCTTTATAATGCACCTTTCTCCAAACATAACCTTCCCGAGACAGTGACCCATGCTCCATGCAGTAGTCTGGAGGGGCCTAATAACCATCTTCCAGAGGACTGTATTGCCTCTTTCACAGTGCATTATAGCTCACTGTTCCATCGGTCTAGTGTCTTGTTTGCCTTTTTTATTGCAGCTGTGCACTGAAGTGACGGTTTCCCTGTGTTTTTTTTCCACAGTAACCCCTTTCTCAGTCTGATCAGTGTGCTGGATGTAACACTCTTTTCCCTACATTTGCTCTTTGTTCCCAGACTAATTACTTTTCATTTTCTACACCAAGCAGCATTTGCCATCTGCTGGCTCATCAACTAAATGATCCAAATCCCTTTTGAATCCGCTTGCATTGTTCCTTATCACTTCCCTGTGCTTCCAGTTTTACCATCCAACCAGTGGAGATTTCACGTACACAGTGCTCATCCGAGGCACAGGAGCAGAGACTTGGGAATCCACAGGATCTTCTCACACCTTGGGCAGAGCATCCCGCCTGGATTTGCCACTTGCTGCATTCATATATGAAAGAAGGGTTAGCTTTGGCAAAAATTGTGTTCAGGCTGCTTGAGATAAAGGCCCAGGCCCAGGCTTAGGCCCTGTGCTGGAGGACAGTGCAAGGGAAGGGTGTTACAACAGGGCTCCAAGACCAAGGGGGACTTGCTGCAGCCTCTAGAGGCCCCACCTAGTGTGCCTTCACCAAGATACAACACATATTCCACTGCCCACCTCACAGATCCCACAATGAGTCCTGGAAGAAGAGGCACATGCCTCGTCTCCTCCCCACACCAGGTCCTGTTGGTGTGCGTTTGTTCGTGTGTGTCTACACGTGTGCGCATGGGGAAAGGAGAAAAGGAAAGAGGAACATGGAAACAAAATGAGATTTCACCCATATAGAAACCAGCACCTCTAAAGCCCTACAGGCAAAAATATCAACTTCCTCTCAGCCCAAGAGTGCAATTTCTGAAAAAATAGCATAAAAAGGGCTTTGAGGTGACCTAACTGCAGCCTTCTGGTACCTGAAAGGAGGATACAAAAAGATGGAGAGAGACTATTTAAAGGGCAGGTAGTGACAGAACAAGTGGGAATGGCTTCAAATTTAGATATTAGGAAGATATTAGGATTATCAGGTATTATCAGATATTAGGAAGAAATTTGTCACCGTGAGAGTGGTGAGGCATTGGAACAGGTTGTCCAGAGAAGTTGCAGATGCCCCATCCCTGGAAGTGTTTAAGGCCAGGTTGGATGGAGCTCCGAGAAACCTGGTCTAGTGGAAGGTGTCCCTGCCCACAATAAGAGGTTAGCACTAGATGATCTTTAAGGTCCCTTCCATCACAGGCCATTCAATGATTCTATGAACTTGTTCTGAAACCCCTCAGGAAATGTCCCGGATGTGGAACGCCAGATGTGTGTGTAAGAAGCAGGAGTCAGCTGGGGACACACACTCTTTTCCCAGCTCTAAGCACCAGAACATTGCAGGCTAAGCACTGATGCTTTTAAAGCAGGGTTTATGGGCAAGCCTTATGCAGGGCTAAAATACGTGCCACATGGCATTCTCTTGGAAACTCTTTCCTGTCTTAGCAATAGCAAGCCTGACTTGCTGGTCTGTTGCCTTTGTCTTGTTTTGTTTGTCATTTAAGGAAAAAAGTCTCGGATTACTCAGAGTGAGCAATCTTTTGGATGATCTTTTCTGGTCTTCCCTTGAAAGCATTGCACGCACTTTTGAGGTATTATCAGTTGCCTATCCAAGATAAACTCAGATAAGAGAAGAACTAGACAACTTGTGCATTGCTTGCAAATTTTCTAATAATTTACTTATATGGAAAATGACTACAGAGTAGTTCATTCAGAAAGTGTAACATTTTGCAGCTGTTTTAGGGTCCACATGTAAAATGATCTATTTTTTCTTTAAAGTTCATTGATTTTATGAACACCAAGTTCAGAAAGGCCAAGCTTCGTTTCAAACAACACTTGCTGCTGCCATTTATAGTGTTTTTATATGGTGATTTTAGTTAAGAGTGCAAAACATTGATAAATCTTTAATTAACTACAAATGTCAGAGGAAATAATTTGTGCTATGCCTTTCTCAGGCAGGAAACCATCATACCCAGCAAAAATAACTTGCCCTTGGCTGTGGTTGGAGATAATACTTTCTATCCCAAACTTTTCACATACTTAAAATCATCTGGAGTTCTAAATGCTCAGCATTTCTGAAAAAAAAAAAAAATTTACCTCTAACTGAACATGGAAAAATTAGCATTCACTCCATACTACACTCATATCCTCTGCTCTGCTAGGACAGAGTAGTAGGAAAAGAGTTTTGCTATTCCATGGCATTCTTTATTAATACGTAAGTCAGAAGAATTCACCACAGGCATGAGTGGAAAGATTTTTCATAGTCTTCCTTTTAGTCTCATGTCTCTAATAAAAGAATGAAGCTCCGAGCCAAATTTCACTTAGTTTCATGTCTGAAGAGGTAGCATTCCAGGAGAATAGTGATAACCAATATTCAGCATTTTTAAACAGTAAAACTCCTGCAATCTGGTTTAGACCTGTTTCTGTTCATCACAGCCGTGTGATTTGTGCAGCACGCAGCCTCAAAGAACTGCCTGGAATTCAGGAGTGTGACTGCAGCATGCATATGTAATATTACACAATTCACTGGAACTTATGAAAATCTTCTCTATCGTAACATTTAGACCCTCAGTCTTGCTTTCCCTTCTGGCAAACTTGCATCCAATGAACTTAAGACAGGAATTTTGCAAAAAGGCAAGGATTCCAATGTTCCCACAATAAAAGTATGATTTGTTCTATCTTATCATCTGAAGCCATTGAAATTCTCTCCAAGAGAACTGCAGAGGCCTCTGTCTACATTAAAACTAACAAAAAAAAAAAAATGGAACCACAAAAAAACAAAACAAACAAACAAACAAAACAACAACAACAACAACACACCAAAAAAACCCTTGTATTGACCAGTCTCTTCCTCTGCCTCACAAACATCCCCCAGATTTTTTCCTACCTCTAGCCTCAGCAGTAGCTTTTTTTTTCTACTGCTTTCTACTACTAACTTGGTTGTAACATTCATGCCATTTCATCCTGATGGCATGCTGTCCTCTTTTTCTCATGTTACTATCCACATTCTACTTGTTTATCCCTTCTTTAAGTGTTGTGGCAATTCTGACTCCCTCTGGAACTCCACACTGGCTGAGAGCCAGAGTAAGCCAGACCTGTCCAAGAGGCTGTTTTCTCAAGAGCTGTCAGTGTGTTTCCCAGTAGCCCAGAATAGCCAAAGGATAAAGTGTAAGAAGACCGTGATGCATGGCAACAAAGTGAGAAGAATACGCAAGACTGATTTTTGCAAGTAAGGTTTATCATAGTTAACATCTGACATTCCAGAGCATGGACCTTTTCATATGAACTAGTCACCCTAGGGTCTCTGTACAGTCAGTAGAGACAGGTACATTCAAGGCTAGCTCAGCCTTGGGTACCTAAATTAGGAGAAATTAATTCAATCCTTCATTTCTGGTTCCAATTGCATCTTCTGTACTGCATTCACTAAATCCACCACATCCACTTCACTGATGTCAATGGCATTTTTCAATACTCACATTCTTAGAGATACCACCAGACATAACATGTGAAGCTATTCCAGAGTGCAGCTCTGTCTTCCAAAGTACTTTAGGATCCTTCCTGCCTGTTAACTGCAAGTTGCAATAGAATCTGTAACTTTTTTTTCCAGATATGGTACTCACTGTTATTCGGGTACCTCAAACCCTGAGAGACAGAAAAAATGCACTGACTAATTTCCATCACGGAGAAGCTGAGCTCTGCTATGGCTTTACTGAGAAAGAACCCCAGCAATAATGCCTTGCCCTCTGTGCAGAGAGAAAAGAATATGTAAGTCTGTTTGAATGTTGCCAATGGCATCCATTAAGTCCCTGATCACAGTGCCAAAAAAGAAAACCCTTGGCAGCACTCAACAGAAGTAAAATAACTAAGACCTCAGATGATTCTGAGGAGAAAGAAGATACTGACTCCAAGTAGAAAAAGGGAAAAGAACTGGAGGTAACTGACCTTGTAAGAGAAAAATCTTTCCCCTTCCTTAACACAAATATCTGGAGTTTACAGCACAAAAACAATACTTCAGAGAGTAAGAACTCTCCTCTTGTGCAACTTGTAAACAGGTGAACAAGGGCCTGCAAAGTCCTGCAGTCAGCAGGGAGTCCATCTGCTGTGCAGAAGAGATCCATGTTTCCGAATATGAAGAAGCTGGGGAGTTAGGTGAGAGACACGGCTTGAGGCTTCTTTATATTATCATGATCCAGTACACCTGCCTAGGGTTTTGTTGTCGGTTTGACTTTTTATTCCAGTTGCCTAATGGTAACTTTGTTGTTCTGAATAGACCATCCTGTGTTGTAGCAAGCACCCACTTTAGGCAAAACAAGAACGTCTGTGTCCAACAACGCTCACAGCTCAGCTGGGAATGATGAAAAAACTGTAAGAATCACAGCAAATGAGATCAAGGACTCCATTTCAACTTCTCTTTGAAGTAGAGATGCAAAACTTATAATCAGCGAGTATTAGCCTAGGAACACTATGAAAATAAAAGGTCAGTGGAATAAAGGCACACATTGTATCTATATATGGATAGTATATTATTATTTAACAGTATCTTTGAGTACAGAGCCACAGTTTCAGATACCTTAAAAATGGTGCTGCAGATGGCAATCCACTCATGTATATTTGCTCTTCACAAAACCAATTTTGCATGGAGGGAACTGCTGAAATGGAGATACCAGAGCAGTATCGGGATGATGTAGAAATCTTTGCAGATGTGCAATTGTCATCTAAAATAAATTCCACTGCAGTGTCCTAGACTGCTTCAGTATGAAATTAGCCAAAATAAAACTTATTTTTATGTGTTCTTCCCACTTCCAAGGGCAGATGCAGCCCTGACGTATGACTGGGGGAGGATTCTTCACCATTCAGCTAAGTTCACAGAATCTGCAGCAGTTAAGAGTGTTACATCCACCAACAGTAATGAGCAAGAGGAAGAGAGGACTGAGGAATCTTTAGACTCTTCAGTAAATTCACACTTTGTACAAAATAGGCCTGATGCATTGCTCCATTTTGGACACTATTGCACCTCTCCAGAATGACTACTGAGGGTAAAGTAGGTTGTCAAAATAAAGCCATGGGAACAGGCTCACATGCCAGCATTTTTCACTCTTCCTAGTCAGGCAGTTTGAACACACAGAAATATCTGTTGGTGATAACTTTCCTTTCAAACACTGGTCCTGTGGACTGCAGCAGGAACACAACAACCATATTGCTTCATCATTAGCAAAATGCCTGAAGCTAAATGTTGGCTCTGATTCTTTCCAACAGCCTTTCCTTCGTCTGTTTGTCTGTTTTTCATAATTGCTTTACTTCCTACCATTTTTTACCTGGGTCTTTATTTTTGCCTTGAGAATGCCTTCTGTGCAAAGAGCCCTACAGCCATTTCCCCTAAAGCCTGGCCCAAATGCAGACTGCTGCTCTCTGCAAGTTTTTCTTTCATGTTATTTCATCCTTTCAGAAGTGTTCTTAGTAACATGCTGAGAAAAAGAAAAAAAAAATTGTTTGCAAGTGTAGATTATCCTGCAGAGGTTGGGTTTTCTTGTTTGTTTGGGGTTTTTTTTGGTTTTTTTCTGTGATGTTTAAAAATCATGTCAGAAAGACACAGATTTCTATCCCTGGCTAGAAATCCTTAGGTTCTTTCACTCTTGAAAGAGCAAGAGCAGCTCTGCTTAGCAGAACTAATTAATCATAATTTTAATAAAACATATATTGCACCTAAAAATATCTGAGTGCATTATGTTTTAGGAGCTAATGAAAACTGGCACCATGATTAAAAAGTAGGTGTAGGTAAAGATATGTAACATATTAATGCTACAACCAACCACTGCGGATGAGATTTAACAACAGCAGTTTCACTGGTTACCATGAAACAATGGTGCCTGGTCAGGAAGCCACTGCAATAATCCTGAAGCTTTTACATGTCAATATTTAGGGCATCACTACAGCAGACTGTGTTACTACAGCATTGCAGGAGTTATGAAATTTGTCTCTGTCGTTCACAATTACCTCTACCCTGCGAGAGATATGCGAAACTGCAGACGAGCACGTTTCCTTTCCTTCTGGCTCTCCGACTGACTCCTCCCGGGCGGGGGCACGGCGGGGGTGTCACCAGGACTCTCTAAGCTGGAGAAGGGGGCCGGGCGGGGCGGGATGTTCCCGCAATGCAGCACCGCCTCGCCGGGAGACGCAAGTGGAGGCGCTGCCTCTCTGCGCGGCGCTGCTGCCGCGAGGCAGGGGCAGCCACGGGTTCGTCCTGCTGCACGGTGGCACCCGGGACAGGGCTGTCCTGGACCGATCCCCACCCCGGGAGAGGGCTGGCCTCGGCCGATCCCCACTCCGGGACAGCGCTGGCCCGTGTCGATCCCCCGATATGCGGATGGCTGCTGCAAGGAGGTGCGTGTGTACACACGTGTTTGCGCGTAAAAGAGCACCACAGCGATGGCCACATCCTGAGCGACTCGCTGGCAGGGGCGTTGGGAATAAATTATGCACATCTGTGCTCAACAGCGTTCCGTGGCTTGGGCGGAGAAAAATACCTGAATTACAGGGCTGAACCTGTTGCTATGAAAGGTCCAGAGAGCCCAGTCAACACTTTGAGGTGAATTCAGTGCCCCCTAACCTCATCCCTATGCTGCCCGAATAAAAAACACCTCTGCCTATTTACTGCTGAAAACTGAACCTGAGTTGGGGAGTCTCCCGCCCAGCTTGGATTTAGCACAGATGACGCTTCCAAGAGCTCTTCAAGCAGCAAAACTGCAGAGTGAAAAGTAAGGACCTACCTACCACAGAACAAGGGAAAGGTCCACTGTAGCCATTCTCAACTAGTTATTTGCTTCTCAGGGGACTGCTGTCACAGAGGAAAAGCTACAGAATCTGCAGGCAGGTGACTGCTATGGAAAATACTGAGCAGCAACTGGGTGCTTCACCTTATGGAGCCTCTTTGTTTGGAAGTGGGATGAGGGTGGCAAGATGCTTTCTACTAGACCATCAGCTGGCTCTAGTAGAGCCAAGCAATTGGAAGTACACTACCTACGCACTAGCAAAATAGCAAGCAATGGAATAGCCAGAGCTAAGTTTTCTCCTTTCTCTGTGGAATACCAGAAGATTGGCGCTCTGTTGACCCTCATGTTCGTGTGTACTATGACAGCCCAACATCATGCTGGGAAACACGTGAGACTAGAAAGAATACACTGAAATGTCAGGATGGGGAGAGATCTGGTGGTGGCTTTACATGCCTTTTCTGACAATAAGAGACCCAGAGCTGTTCTATATTTATGACAGCAGCCTTCAGAGGCCACAGCAGTCACAGTCACCGCTCGGTCACGCCTCCCATATTAGACTGCAAGTAGCATGACACTGAGCCTCTCATATTTCACCTGGAAATGCCTTTGTGTTGAAGTTACTGAAATTACATCAGACATACTTTTTTGTAAGTTGGATTTTGACTCAGAAAATGAGATTTATAGGTAAAGGCTGCTCAACAATAACACCTTGCTGAGATGCCCCAGCTAAGACCACAGTCCCACAATACATCCAGTGCCTCTCTCCCCAGCCTCAGACGGGATTCCAAACTCAGTGAAGACAGCAAGAATGCTTTTACTGAAGTCAGCATGCTTTAAGCCAAGCTTCACCCTGTAAATATTTACCAATGAATAAGCATATGACCCGGTTCCCAGTCTGGCTACTATAACCTAAGATGTTTCTCTTCAGTTCAGGAGCTCACTGGCACAGATGCATTACAGTGTGAGGGTGTTACAAGACAGAGAAAATAATTTAGCATTGTTAATATTTGGCCCTTTTCCTAAACTTCCCTATTTTTATCCTTTTTTTGACATTAACTCCTTTTCCTGTTTCTTCCTAATCTAATACTGGTCTATTTTAAGTAACTGTATGTATTCTTTGCTGAAAGTATAGTATGGCTACGTCAGGGTTTTTTGCTAGCAACTCTTACCCCAGCTTTATTTCACAAAACGAAATAGCTGTCCCCACACGCTTCTCTAAATAATTGTTGGTTCCTCCTGTAATTTGCTTATATATCAGTTTCTATTTAAAAATAAAATATAATCATTGACTAACCATTTTAAAGCAGTTCTTGCTAACCTAAATTAATCCCTATTCCACTTGTCTTTCTGCCTTTCTGCTCCACAACTGCCCCCTAGAGAAATAGCTCTGTAAGGAAAAAATAATGCTCACATCCAGTCATGCAGTACTTTCACAGTTTGCTCCAGACTGGCAAGGACTGGGATTAGTAGAGACATTTCTCAGCAAAAGTGGAAAATGCTGGCCCACTGAAATGGATATATTTTAGATAACATAACTTTTCTGAAGAAAGTGTTTTTCAGACTATTTTTTTTTTTTTGAGGGGGTGGGGTAATATAATTGCTGAGGAAACTAGTCTGAAAGTGGCCAGCCACAGCATCTCCAAAATTTGACTGGTTAATGCTGGTCAAAACTCTAGTTAGTGCTTCCCTCTATCAGGAAAAATCCACATTTTGAAGAGGAGTTTCATTAAAATACTGAGTGAAAGCCAAATATTTGAAGGTGCTAGGAGGTTTCCTATAAGTATTTCTCCAAGTGAAATGAAGAAACAACACCCTGGCTAAAACAGCTGATGGTCAACTGACCTACGCAGACCTGAACTTGACTTTTTCTTATCCCGCATGGACACCTTGAGCAGTATGTAACTAGCCATAGGTAAAAGTCTGGAAATTCATAAAGGTCTTGATTTTATCACACAGCGTAGAGCACAAAAATACTTGAAATTGTAACATTTTTCACAGAATAGGACAACTGTTGCTTTGATCTGGCAATGCAGGGGGAAAAAAGAAGGTTCCACTTAAGCCCTTGTCTGACAGACGTATACCACTTCATCCCTGGAACTGGGCCCATGTGGGTTGACTGATGTGGTTCTAGGAAAATGCAATTTTGTCTAGTATCAGAGAGGGCTCAGAGCAGATCTATGTGAACACAGCTGTAGGACTGGAGCTATTTGTTTTTTATAAAACAAATTGCATATAACAGAATTAGAACAAGTAACTCAGTAATAATTATGTAAGCAGCACAATTAATAAGGCTGGTTTTCCTGAGGATTTCTGTCTTATTTCTCCTACTTCTATTACACCTACTTTCCTATACAAGGATGCCCACATACCCTATATCTTCCCCCACAACTGGCCTTCCCTTCTTCTCAGCCTACCCATGGACACATTTCAAAGTACTCCAGATGTTCTCCCATGAGCTACAACTGGGGAAGAACTGGAGAAGTGCCCACACATGCTGTGACCAACCTGGCATTGGAATCTGTTGGCTGTCAATAGAAAGCTCAGCAAGTTACGCTGAGCTCTCATGCAACATCACTGCTGCTCTTTCTAATGAAACTTGTATAGCTTCACACTAGTGAGTCTGAGATCCCTTCATCAGACTCGGTTGGAATGGACAGCCAAGAAGACACAGCACCCTCACACTTCTCTTAATCACTTGTGGTGCTCCCCAGGGCTCAGTACTGGGGCCAGGCCTCTTTGGTATCTTTGTCAATGATCTGGATGAGGGGATCAAGTGCACCCTCAGCCCGTTCAAGGATGACTCAAAGCTGGGTGGGACACTGATCTGCTGGAGGACAGGAAGACTCTGCAGAGGGATCTGGACAGGCTGGATCGATGGGCCAAGGCTGATTGTCTGATCTTCAACAAGGCCAAGTGCCAGGTCTTGCACCTGAGTCACAACAAGCCAATGCAGTGCTACAGGCTGGTGGAAGTGAGGCTGAAAAGCAGCCCAGTGGGGGTGCTGGTCAACAGGCCTGGGGTGCCTGGGGGTGCTGATCAACAGGCACTGAACATGAGCCAGCAGTCTGCTCAGGTAGCCAAGAAGGTCAGTGGCATCCTGGCCTGTGTCAGCAATAGTGTGGCCAGCAGGACCAGGGCAGTGATTGTCCCTCTGTACTCGGCACCGGTGTACTCGGCACTGTACTCGGCACTGTGGTGTACTCGCCACACCTCAAGTACTGTGTCCAGTTTTGTGTTCCTCACTACAAGACAATGGGGTGCTGGAGCATGTCCAGAGAAGGGTAACAGAGCTGACGAAGGGTCTGGAACACAAGTCTTATGAGGAGCAGCTGAGGGAGCTGGGGTTGTTTAGCCTGGAGAAAAGATGCTCAGGGGTGACATCACTCCATACAACCACATGAAAGGAGGTTGTAGCCAGGTGGGGGTCAATCTCTTCTCCCAGGCAACCACTGACAGGACAAGAGGACATAGCCTCAAGCTGTGCCAAAGGAGGTTCAGGTTGGACATCAGGAGGAATTTCTTCATGGAAAGGGTCACTGAACATTAGAATGATCTGTCCAGGAAGGTGGTGGAGTCACTGACCCTGGAAGTGTTCAAGAAACAAATGGACATGGAACTCAGTTCTTTAGTTGACAAGGTGGTTATTGGTCAAAGGTTGGAACTGATGATCTTGGAGGTCTTTTCCAACCTGATTGATTCTGTGTCTCTGGAAATAAAAACACATAACCACATGCGAGAAGCCACTAGGTGTTCCTCTCGCCAGCAAGCGAGAGGAAAAAGCAGGCCCTATTCCTGCAGGATGAATCCGTTCAAGAGTGAGGCTGGTGAGAGGCAGAGTCGGGCCGTGACCCCCTTCCCACCATCTCCTACCGGGGTCCCGGCCGGGAGAAGGACGCTGGCAGCACCATAGCCCAACTCGGGCCTTCCCCGCCCGCTTCTTCCCTGAACAGCGGCCCCTGTAAGCGGGAGGTGGGGCTGTGCTGGGCACACGGATCCCCCGCGCTCCGCTCCCGGCCCGGCCCGGTACCAACCCCCCCCTCCCGCACTTGCGGCGCGCTCGTCTCGCCGCCAGGGGGCGCCGCCACCCCGCAGCCCACTCGGCCGCCCGGGCAGAGGCGCGCGAGCTGCTCGCGCGGCGCCC